>CM008342.1:45038322-45049179 GCA_002525835.2 Ipomoea batatas | reverse complement strand
ATTAAGTGTATGTGAAGTCTGTATGACTGTATTCATGTTTATGTCAAATAAATGATATAAATTTGCCAAACTAGTAGATAACAGCCCCCATCAATCTTCTAAACCATCATTAACTAAGGAATGACTACTTATTGCATGAGCAAAAGTTATGCATTTGAGTTTGGGTGACGAGGGAAACCCGGGTAAATCCTGCCTTGTGGCGCTAGCCGGCAAAGAACCACAAGAAGATAAAACAGTTTAGGTTGCTCATAGCTGACCGGCTCAAACTAAGAAGGCCAATAAGCTACTTTCACTAGGTGTCGAACTTGGAATCTTGTGGTTATGTTAATAGGCCAACCAACTTATGTGGGGTTGTTCCAATCTTACAATGTATTGCTCTTTGGATGCAGACAACGAATGGATGACTCAGATCAGTTCTTGGTGGGAATGAAAAGCTTCTTGATAAGCTCTACTCTGCTATCAGCCAAGGAGCAACTAGCAACGCCAATGACTTGAGATGAAACCAGAAAAATGAGAACACATTCCTCAAAATTCATACTATGATGTTGTTAGCCATTACTAATGAGTAATGAGACACTGACATGATTTTGTATTGTATAGGTATGTAGTATCGTCCCATCCCGGCCATAATGCTTGCCAGATTAATGAGATTATTACACAACACGTACATACAGTCATAAAGACAACAAATCAACAAGCAATCTATTCCTTATCATTTCTTAGGCCTAGGAACTATGAATTTATGGCTTGACAATGATGTTTGAAATTCTGAGGGCATGAATATTGCTACGTGCAAGATATTCCATGCTCGTGATGAAACAAGAAAGCTTACCCACGATTAGGGATGTCAAGTGGTCAAGCCTTATTGGTTTTGGCTAGTCGAGCTGATTTTTTATTGGGTTAAATTTTTTGTCTTAATTTTAATTTTAATTTTGTTTTTATCGTGCCAGTCATCAATTTTGGATTAAAATTGATATCTGTATTCACGATTTATACTTGTATAAGTCACGTCATTCGAAATAAATTATTTGTATAATTCAAATTTAATGAGTGAAGAAAAAATCTGTAATCATTACTTTAAGTAAATTTTACTTTTGTGTAATAGCGTACAAATTATACATCATATGTACATTGTACTAGGAAGGTTTCGTGAGACAAGTTCAATTAAAAAGGTGTTGTAAGAATTGAACTTTTGACCGAGAATTATGTTTCATGTATTCACCTTGACATCAGTCCTGATCTCACCTCGACATCATTCGGATCAACAAGAACATTAAAGAACAACAGACGATATGAAACATATCAAATCCTTCGGGGTCCACTAAGATGTATATATGATGGTACATCAGGGTGGGGCGGTAATTGCGTCGTTCTAAGTCTTCATTTCAGTCTTCTAAGTAAGGTAACCTCGTCTGCGCCGGCCATTTGAAGTTCCCACGACACATTTTTCATCTTACATTGTTACTACAAATCTTTAATGATTAAGTGAATCCATGTGGAAGGGAGTGAGTTCAAGCCTCAGTGGAGGCATTTGTTGACTCTTTGTGCTTCAGTAGGTTGAGAAAGTAGCTATGAACAGATATTACATTGTAACCGAGTCAGTAGAACTCAAAAAAAAAGAAAAAAAGTGAATCCATTAATGTGAAATTACACTAGTAATTTTATTTTATTAATAAACTCTAAATTACTCGTAATAATATTATGTCACAAGATAAGAGCATTCTCATTTGGGTTTTTTTTGTTGGATTTTGTCATAAAGAAAATACGGTTGTTATGCCATGGATCTGGGCTCACATTGTAAAGTGGATCTGGGTCCATGTTCACAATTTTAGAACTTTATATTCACAATTTTAAAATTATATATTCACAATTATAGAATTCTATATTCACAATTTCATAACTATATATTCAACAGTATAACACAATTTTTGAATATATATAACAAAATTATGAATATAGAATTCAAAAATTGTGAATATTGAGTAATATAATTTTGTATATTGAGGTCTAAAATTGTGAATATAGAGTTCTAAAATTATGAAGATGGAGAGCATGATTTTTCATTGATTTTTTTACACAAATCAAAGATCTGTGTGGCTCCCAATCAAAAGTCAAATAAAACATTCTCTAGCACGGTTATGAAATTATATACATTACGGGTATGAATTATATACCTCGTCGTTTCGATCCATAATGTTATGTGAACTTTGGTCCATGGTATAAATTGTCCCTATTTGCGATAAGTATTAACTTTTATATACATTATAATATATAATATATAATAATATTATAGTTACGAATTTACCCCTAATTAAATGAAACCTACCTAGTCAAATCAAAAATACATTAAGCGACATTAATCATGCGTCTTTTCGCACTTAGTTCCACACTTATCTTCCACCAATCATTTTAACTCCTTTTATAAGATTATTTCTCCAAGTAGTCCAAAAGTAGGCAAATTAGAGCATCATCATTGATTTGGATTTTAGCATTCATTTTTACAGACAAGTAAGAAAGAGAAGGAAAAGAGGAGAAGAAAAAAGAGGAAAAAGCATTGGATGTGCGCCTAGCTACAACTCTCTTCTGCTATTTCTCTCTCTTGGAAGATCCACAAATGGACAAAAAGGATTAAAAATAAATGGGGAGGCTTTTATACTATGCACTAGGATTTATATTAAAAAAGTGAATTCTTGATAAATGTTCAATTTTAATATACTAATGATTCATTTTTAATATACTATAAGTTTATTTTTAAATAATATATTAAAAATAAATATGCAATATACTAAAAAAAAAAATTAAAATGTGAACATTTAGTACAATAAAAACAAATCTTTAATCCCTTGTGCGCACGGCGCACTGACATTTGGTCATGTCTGCTGAGCCATTGAGTCACCATGATTTACATCCTCATATCTTAAATACTCTATCGGACGATGTGTAAAGGCCCTCGGAAGCAAGCGCTTAAAAATTTAACCTTTCAAAAAAAGAAAATAAATCTTTAATATACTAAAAATGAATTTATATATCAATTATCAACCTTATAGTATTAGTATAGACCATAGTCAATTAGTCAGAGTGAAAGCAGAGCAACATCATATCATATAATTTCATGGTCGAAACAGAAACCCCGCTATCTTCTGTCGGTCTCCAAAGTCAATTTCAGTAGGCTTCCTCATGTATATATTATTTTTGTTATAATTCATAAATCATACTATATATTAAACTAGTTTTTCAATTTTATATTGATATAATAATCGGTTTTTTATGTAAAACTATAAATTAATATTTTTTTTTGTTTACAAATATTAAGGATTTTAAAATATGACTAAAATTGTTTTGGTTAATTTGTTAACCGATCAATTAATTGAAAAAAAAATCATTTCAGTTAATTCAAAAATAAAATTTTCAATTTAATTAATGGTTAAAATATTTTATAAATTTATTTAACTTGATTCGCTTATTATTTATTAATTGAATTAACTAAATAAGCACTCATACCTGGAACGAGAATCCTGTATATATTGATATGCATACCCAGCAAGACCATACGAAGGCAGTGACGCATGCATAATGTTACATCATCTTGACGAACTCAATAATAATAATAATAATAATAATAATAATAATAATAATAATAATAATAGTTCTACTACATGACTTCCATCTTCTACTCTATTACTTTTACTCCCTGACATGACAAGATATGATATGTTACTTTTATCCTATTTTGATATGAAAAAGTAAAAGTAGGAAGTAAAAATTGGGAGTCTATAAGTAGTATTTTCCTAATAATAATAATAATTCCTAATTAAAATATTACATACATCAACTTGACAAACAACGTACGCAGTAAAAAAACAACGTACGCAGTAACCTTAATTACTGCTAGCTATATGCTATGGCTTCTATACGTACTATAACGGTAAACGGCTTTAACCGCCGTTTACGGGAGAGCGTTGATAGTTTGCCGGTGAGAATAAAAGCTTCGAGTTCTTGCATGGAAGACGAGGGCCAACAACGTTCCAAAGGAGCAGAGACAACCCCAGATGAGAAAGGTGGTGTGAAAGCAGCTGGTTCCCATGCACGTTCCGGTGCCGCCGGAGCTATGGCGGCGGCCTTCTCTCTTGTAGATGAGAGCCGCCATGTCGCCGAAGAGGAAGGAGCCGATGGGGATGTTGGTGACGAGGATGTTGTGGTTCACGCCGAAATTTTGGGCGCCGAAGAGCTCGGTGGTTGTGGAGACGGCGATGGAAGTTATTGCGCCGGTGCAGATTCCTATCACGCCTGTGCTGATGTAGAGACAGATGTGACTGCCGTGGAGCAGTAGGAAGAACGCGCCGCACATCGGCACCATCGTGGCGGCGATGCTCGCCGGCCTCGATATCCTATACTTGCTCCTGAAACATATAAACAACACAGTGAATTAGGTAAATTTTGTCATGTAACCCTAATAATAAAAGATCATAAGACAACTTAGATTGTCTATAGTTAACATGGTCTAACCAAAAAGATCAGTTAATAAGTTGCTTCCTACTGTAGTCAAACTTGAGAACTCGTAGTTATCAAATCAACACAGATTGACCAATTTGACTGAATTGTCTCCCACAACATAAGAATTTAAATCTCTGTGATGTATATGTATGGACTCATCAAGTGAAAAAGGTTTGAATGCACATCAAGCAACCTAAGTAAAATGCATAAAAGTAGCAAACAAGAAACTAAAGATGTTAGCTTAAATGGGAAAGATTTGAGTGCAACACCCTTAAAAGAACTGATATACACACATGACACATGCAAAATAGGTAAAAGTAACAAACAATTAAACACTAAAATGTGTTGACTCAAGCACAATGAGTGTGTAAAATCCTTAAAAAATGTTGACTCAAATAGAAAAAACTTAAAATGTATGTAACACTCTTAAAAGAGTTGTGTTAATTGAATAGAGGCAAGACATCCAGAACATAACATGTGTGCATGGGCATTTAATGACCGAATAAATTGGTCCTTTGAATTCTGTGAACTAACAAGTACGACGGCATTAATGCAGATCAAGACAGGGAATGAGAGAGAGAGAGAGTAGAGAGGTTGCGTTACTTTGAGAAGAAGTAGTCGTAGAGCGACGGAAGAAGACGACCGAAGAAACTGAGCGACGACGACAGTGAGACCAACGTAGAAGTCTCCGAACTGCCACGCGACTCCGCTATTTGTCCCAAGTTGTTCAAGTACACTATCCCAAGCGTCGCCCCAAAGAAATAAACAAAGAAATATAACCAAAAATCAATTCTTGTCACCATTTTCTTTGCCCCAATCTCCTCCCTACTCGAAATCCCATCCAAACCTGCATGCCGTTCTTTTGATAATCCCTCCAATGATAGTGATTGCGTGGCACCAGATAGTAATGACGGTGGTGGTAATCCCGGGCCAGAATCACATTCTTTTGATTCTGTCCATACTGATGGTGGTAGTGGTGGTGGTAGTGATTGCGTGCCACCAGAAGGTGGTGATCTCGAGGCGGATTGTTCGTCCTCGCTTTGATTATAAACTTTCATGTCGTGCCTAATCCAACACTTTCTCTGCAACTGTTCCTTAAGCTCCTCAGCGATGGGGACCACGACGGGGAAAACCAACCAAGCCGCCATGCCCGTCAAGCTCAAGTAACTCGGCAAGATTCTTGAAACGCCGGCACCCAAACTAGTAATCACGGCATAAACCCCCGTGGCTATGGTTATCACAAACATTATACTAAACCCGCCGGCCAGGCTTCTTGATCTTCCGATCTTGATATCCCTAGCCAACGGCGCCGCCACGGCGGAGACCACTAACGGCAAGGCGGCGTTGAGGAGGAGATACGTTTTGGCCCTTTCCCCCGCCGGAGAAGCCACGTTCACGACATCGACTATGTCGGTGAAAATCTTGGCGCTTAACCCGACATAGCTCGTGGACAATCCGACGGCCACCTGGCGATCCAGCGGGAAGTTTTGGATGGCCAGGATGTAACAGACGGTGTTGATCCAGCAAATGCTGTTCCCCGCCACGGCCGTGAGCAAGAAAACCTGCCAGAAAGACAAGGAAGTGATCTGATTTACGAGGAAAAGATACTGGACGCCATAGCCAATGAACCCAAGCGTGGACCCAATCAACAGCACCACCCAGAGCGGCAAATACGCCGCCGCCACGCCGGAAAACCAGCCGAAAAGCTTCCCGGCGTCGTTGGCGAACGCCAGATTGTTGAGCTGCACCTGGGATAGGGAGAGGAGCTGTTTAAGCCGGGAAGAATACGCCGGGAAATTCAAGTTGCTGCCGTTCACTGATTGCAGCCATATCGCTGCCACTAAGCTCAGCCATTGAAGCGCCATGGATTCAACTCAATTCAATTCTAACCAAAATCCTTGAAATTTGGCAGAAGAGATGAGGGTAATCCTAGCTAGATAGCTAGAATTTTATTTTTATTTTTTCCTTCAATTCTAACCAAAATCTTTGAAATTTGGCAGGAGAGATTAGGGTAATCCTAGCTAGATAGCTAGAATTTTTATTTTTTTGCAAATGGGAATGCTGAATGTTAAAATAGAGGGTCATAGTAATAATGAGGGGGAGTTATAAGAAGCAATGATGGTTAGTGACGTTGATTAGCGATGTATGGGGATGGCAATATAATTGTGGTGGTTAATGGGAAAATGTGTTTTCCTTTGAGCCACCACTCAGACTCAGAGCTACTGTCGCCATATTATGACATTTTTTAAGACTTCCCAAAATTTATAATTTAAACCCAAAAAAAAAAAAAAAACCAACTTTTTTTCCCTAAATGCTAAGATAGTGTAGTGTGCGACTATTAGTTAATTCAAGATTTCGGACAATCCCAATCACATAATTTGTTAATGGCATGTATATAATATGTTAAGTGTAGTCACATAATTTAACCGTCATTTTAGACAACGTATTGGGAATCCTGGTGCATGACATAACAACTGATCGAGCCAAGTTGGTTTGACTATTAGTTTGGTAATCATAAGATTCTAAGTCAATTCAATTCCCAACAAGAGTAATTTATTAGTCTTCTTAATTGGTTTGAGCTAGTCATCCAACTATGAGTCAAAGTAAATTCGAGTTCTCTTAAGTGACATATTTAATTTAATATATATTATACGTTCAAAATGAAAATTTTATATTATTCTCAAATGTACCTATTGAGTTGGGAAAAACGGTGGCGTAGCACGCACTATGCACTAAGGGGCCGTTTGGTTCACGGAATCTTAGATTACCTTAGGTAATAGGATTACCTCCAGGAGGTAATGTGAGATTAAGGGAATGTAAGATTACCTGATGTGTTTGGTTAAAGTTGTAGGAATGTAATATTAACTTGTTTGGTTGGAGGTTATATTTTAGGTGATACTATCTCAATTACATAAATGCCCTTGTAAAAAATGAAACGTGTAAAAATACTTTACTTTTAAAAATGTTTTGGTTAATTTGTAAGCCTCTTTTTTTTTCAATGGCTCATAATTTAACAAAATAATAATAATAATAATAATAATAATTATTATTATTATTATTATTATTATTATTATTATTATTATTATTATTATATAATGGTTAGTTAACAAGGGTAAAGTTAGAATATTTCAAGGTAATCTTAGATTACCTAAGAAAATGGAGGTAATCACATTACCCTGAAATATTACCGCCACATCAGCTTTGAGGTAATATAACATTACCAGGTAATCTCATAGCTTGAACCAAACAAGGTAATATAACATTACCAGACTCACATTACCTAGGTAATCTGAGATTACCTGAACCAAACGGCCCCTAAGGGGCCGTTTCGTTCGGGTCATCTGAGATTACCTAGGTAATCTGAGTCTGGTAATGTTATATTACCTTGTTTGTTTCAAGTTATGATATTACATGGTAATGTTATATTACCTCAAAGCTGATGTGGCGGTAATGTTTTAAGGTAATGTGATTACCCCCTTTTTTTTAGGTAATCTAAGATTACCTTGGATTATTCCAACTTTGCCCTTGTTAACTAATCCTTATATAATAATAATAATAATAATAATAATAATAATAATAATAATAATAATAATAATAATAATAATAATAACACAATAACATATATATATAATAAATATATGTTTATATAATCAAATATACATGAGTGTATATTTATATATTTATTTATTTTTAATATTACGCATCAATACATTCATACATATAAATAAATAAAAAATACACACAATAAAGGCACACAAATAAATAAATAAATAAATAAATAAATAAATAAATAAATATATATATATAAGGACATTATAGTAAATTGTCTCATATAACCTAAAATATAACCCTTAACCAAACAAAGTAATATTATATTCCACAATCCAAACCAAACACATCAGATAATCTTACATTCCCAAAATCCCACATTACCTTCTTGGAGGTAATCCTATTACCTGGGGTAATCCAAGATTCCGTGAACCAAACGCCCCCTAAGGGTTTTGATTCTTATTGCCATGTTTGTTTGCCTACTTTTGTTATCCTACTATATATTGGAATCAAATCTTTAGTAATTACAAAATTCATTACCATTTTACTCCTCTACTTGAACAATAGAATCAAAAATAAGGGAGGAAAAAATAAAAAAATAAAAAAAATGTCATTATCCATGCATTATGGAATTTTAATTTATACACACATATGTATGTGTATATATCTTTATTATATATCTTTCAATATTTATTTATTTTTATTTTAATTAATTAATTAATTGTTTTGATTACCATTCCTATTTACTACCAAACACCCTGTTTCATTTTACTTGAACTCATTAACATTACCAAGTATTTGATTTTGCATTTTTTAAAGAACTTGAATTATACAGCATAGATACTCTTCCTTGCGCTCTCACCATCACACGCCTCGAAACCTAATACGAGCACATTTTTTTTAACAACCAAACATGACCCAAATCCAATTGTGTATTATATCATGGTACTGTCAACCATATAGTCCCAATAGTACTAGTACAACCAACACAGGCATTATAATAAATTCTTAGTGTGAATGTGTGATGTTAACGTCAGAAAACAAATCCTGGTGGGCTGCCGTTTCAATTATTCTGGGCATCAAAGTAGGAAAACCTGCCACATAGTAACATTTCCCTCAAAGTCTTCACCTACATCTCAGTTATATGCATTGTAACACAACTTTAATTTAATTGTTTCTCACTGGAAACAGGGAGTCTTTTTTTGTTCTCTTGTATGCATTTATTCTGCCGTTTTCTCGTACCTGCCAGCAGTCTGCAGATGCTCGATGCACCCAACATATATATATTCTTCTGGGTTTCTTCAAAAAGTAAGCATAAGAAGAAAACTGGGATATGCATGTCCAGTTAATACTAAGATGTTTCTGGTAATTCATTCATAGAATAAAATAATAGGATGTTCTGCTGGGAACGTGTAAGAATGGGGTTGATGAAGATCTTGCCAACACGGTTGGTTCTTCCAATCTTTTGCGGTTTGGGGGAGATTACCTGAGTTTAAGGGTAAGGGAAAAACATGTTAAGGTGGGAACTAGACTCCAAGATCAATTATAGGATATTAGTACAAAATATAAGATGAATTGAGTGTGTCATCGTTGCATTTTCATAACTATTTATATAAGGCATACAACAGATATAATCACCTCCAGTGCACATCGCTCGATAACTAACATTAGGTCTTGTTGACACGGTAACATCTTGACAACGACATAGTCTTACATATCACCCAAGGTAACTCCTATATATGGATGATTCTTTGAGCAGTGACTTGGAACAAGTATATATATTACGACCCTCTCAATTATCCCGTCACTAAAAGATTTCGTTTTGCAAAATAGAGTTTTTGAAACAGTAAAAATGCATTGAAAACAGAAGAAGCTGTGCGCATTTCGCCTACACAGGTGCGTGCAGTGCACACGCCCGGTGGGCGCTTGAAGCTTTATTTTCTTTAGCCGTTTGTCTGTCTGTTTTACTAACTCAATGTCAGTTTTTCATTTTTTTTCTCTCTTTTATCTTATTTCTTGCCCAACTCTCACTTCTCTATATGACACATTAAAAACTGTGCAAAATATGAACTGATATTGATGCTCTAAGGATCTCTTATATGTCCTTGTCCTAGGAGTGAGTGCTTGCACACTGATATGCACAACAGAACTAACTCGATATATGACATTGATAAGAATTGAACTGAACCCCACACCATGGCTGCTAGTAAAATTAGTTAAGCTATTAACTCTTTTTTCTTTGGGAAAAAAAGTTGTCTTTGAATTGGTCAACATTGAGCAGTGTCTTGGGAGCAAGAGATCTGGTATTTTAAGGGAAAGGCAAGAAACAGGAGAATACAACAACAAAGCAACAGTCCGTAAGGACAGCTCAGGTGGTAAGAGTGTTCTATCTACAATCGAGAGGTTGGAGGTTCGATCCTCAAACCCTTGGGTTTGAGCCGGTCAGCTATGGGTAACCTAGGCTGGTTTACTTCTTTACTTCTTGTGGTTCTTTGCCGGCTAGGGTCACAGGGCAACGAGAAAGCCTCGTTAAACGAACAACGAAGCAACATGAGGGGAAAGTAAAGCATAGCAAGGAGAGCTAAGTCAAGAACTGTCAAGAATCAGAATCAACTAGTTCAATACAAATGAATTGGCTTCAATGGTTGCAGTACCTGGAGAGAGATTTACCACAAGAAAATATAATTCTGTCAAAAGTAAAGTGTTTAATTACGCAACTACAATCAAAAGAATCTAATCTGCATTTATGCTTGCCTGCATTTAGTAGGTGGCCATAATCCTGCCAAGAGTCACTTTCTGACTTAATTCCATTCA
>CM008342.1:45015457-45025642 GCA_002525835.2 Ipomoea batatas | reverse complement strand
GATATAAATTTGCCAAACTAGTAGATAACAGCCCCCATCAATCTTCTAAACCATCATTAACTAAGGAATGACTACTTATTGCATGAGCAAAAGTTATGCATTTAAGTTTGGGTGACGAGGGAAACCCGGGTAAATCCCGCCTTGTGGCTCTAGCCGGCAAAAAACCACAAGAAGATAAAACAGTTTAGGTTGCTCATAGCTGACTGGCTCAAACTAAGAAGGCTAATAAGCTGCTTTAACTGGGTGTCGAACTTGGAATCTTGTGGTTATGTTAATAGGCCAACCAACTTATGTGGGGTTGTTCCAATCACAATAACTTCTCGATCTTACAATGTATTGCTCTTTGGATGCAGACAACAAATGTATGACTCAGATCAGTTCTCGGTGGGAATGAAAAGCTTCTTGATAAGCTCTACTCTGCTATCAGCCAAGGAGCAACTAGCAAAGCCAATGACTGGAGATGAAACCAGAAAAATGAGAACACATTCCTCAAAATTCATACTATGATGTTGTTAGCCATTACTAATGAGTAATGAGACACTGACATGATTTTGTATTATATAGGTATGTAGTATCGTCCCATACCGGCCATAATGCTTGCGAGATTATTACACAACACGTACATACAGACAACAACTAAACAAGCAATCTATTCCTTATCATTTCTTAGGCCTAGGAACTATGAATTTATGGCTTGACAATGATGTTTGAAATTCTGAGGGCATGAATATTGCTACGTGCAAGATATTCCATGCCCGTGATGAAACATGAAAGATTACCCACGATTAGGGATGTCAAGTGGTCAAGCCTTATTGGTTTTGGACTAGTTGAGCTGATTTTTTATTGGGTTAAATTTTTTTTATTTTAATTTTAATTTTTTTTTATCTTGTCAGTCATCAATTTTGGATTAAGATTGAAATCTGTATTCATGCTTTATACTTGTATAAGTCACGTCATTCGAAATAAAGTACTTGTATGAGTTAATACCAGCTGTGGTCCTCCGAGTATAGTGATTTTGTCACATTTTGTTCTAAATTTTTAAAATGATCACCCGTGATCCTTTTGACTTTCAAATTGTTACCATCTGTAGTTTAAGTCAATCATCAATGACATTTCGACTATCAAATTTTAACCAGTCATGGTCCTTCATTACATTTTAAAAGTTGATCAACTTGGACCATGAATGGTAAGAATTTGAAAGTTGAAGGATCACGAGTAATCGGACTAAACGTGGCAAAATTACTATACTTAGAGGACCTCTACATTAACTCTTACTTGTATGCTTCACATTTAATGAGTGAAAAACTGTAATTATTATTTTGAGTAAATTTTATTTGTGTAATAGTGTGCAAATTATACATGAGAGGTAAATTGTATTAGAAATGTTTTGTGAGACGAGTTCGACGTGCGGTAAGAATTGAACTTTTGACCGAGAATTATGTTTCATGTATTCACCTTGACATCAGTCCTGATCTCACCTCGACATCATTCGGATCAACAAGAACATTAAAGAACAACAGACGATAGATACGAAACATATCAAATACTTTGGGTCCACTAAGGTTATATGATGGTACAGCGGGGTGGGGCGGTTATTGCGTCGTTCTAAGTCTTCATTTCAGTCTTCTAAGTAAGGTAACGTCGTCTGCGCCGGCCATTTGAAGTTCCCACGACACATTTAGTAATGTTACATTGTTACTACAAATCTTTAATGATTAAGTGAATCCATTAATGAGAAATTACACTAGTAATTTTATTTTATTAATAAACTCTAAATTATTCATAATAATATTATGTCACAAGATAAGAGCATCCCCATTTGGAGTATTTTGTCGGTTTTTGTCAGAAAGAAAAAATTACGATTGTTATGTCATGGATCCGAGTTCATATTGCAAGGTGGACTCAGGTTGATGTTTACAATTTTAGAACTCTATATTCACAATTTCATAATTATATATTCAACAACATAACACAATTTTTGAATGTATATAACAAAATTGTGAATATAGAGTTAAAAATTTGTGAATATTAAGTAATGTAATTTTGTATATTGAGATCTAAAATTGTGTACATGGAGAGAAGGGTGTTTCATTGATTTTTTCTCCCGCAAACTAAGGATCTTTGTGAGTCCCAATCAAAAGCCAAATAAAGCAATCTCCAACACGTTTATGAAATTATGTACCTTATGAGTATGTAGTATGTACCTCGTTGTTTCGATCCATAATGTTATGTAGATTTTGGTCTATGATATAAATTGCCCCTATTTGCGATAAGTATTTAACTTTTATATACATTATTATATATAATAATATTATAGTTACGAATTTACCCCTAATTAAATGAAACCTACCTAGTCAAATCAAAAATACATTAAGCGACATTAACCATGCGTCTTTTCGCACTTAGTTCCAACTTCCACCAATCATTTTAACTCCTTATAAGATTATATATTTCTCAAGTAGTCCAAAAGTTGGCAAATTAGAGCATCTCATTAATTTGGCTTTTAGCATTGGTTTTTAAGGGCCAGGTAAGAAAGAGAAGTAAGGGGAGAAGAAAAAAGAGAAAAGTAAAATCTGACGCAAAAAAAAAATTAAAACAAAAGGGAAAAGCAAGCAGTTCACGTGTCTGACTGAGCGTTGAATGTGGACCTAGCTACAGCTCTCTTTTGTTATTTCTCTCTCCTGCGAGACTTACAAAATTTTAGATTCTTACCCGGCAACTCCAACCCTCTCTCTCCACTCTTCTCCCTCTTTTAAATGGACAAAAAGGATGCAAAACCACAAATAGAGAGGCTCTTATACTATGTACTATGATTTATATTAAAAAAAAAAGTGAATTCTTGATAAATGTTCAATTTTAATATACTAAATTATTCATTTTTAATATACTATAAGTTTATTTTTAAATAATACATTAAAAACAAATATGCAGTATACTAAAAATAAACTTTAAAAAGTGAACATTTAGTACAAAAAAAAAAATCTTTAATCCCTTGTGCACCCGGGCAATTGACTATCTACTAAATCATTGAATTACCGTAATTTACATTCTCAGCTCTCATATATTCTGTCGGGCGAGGTGTAGGAACCCTTGAGATTAAAAATTTTAATTTTTTGGAATAAGAAAATAAATCTTTAATATACTAAAAATGAATTTATATATCAATTATCAACCTTATAGTATTAGTATAGAGCATGGTCACTGGTCAGAGTGAAAGCAAAGCAACATCATATCATATTTCATGGTCGAAACAGAAACCCCGCTATCTTCTGTCGGTCTCCAAAGTCAATTTCAGTAGGCTTCCTCTTGTAAATGATTTCTACACTTGCAAAAAGTCTACAACACATCATATATATTATATACTATATATTTCATTTTATGTAGTTTAATTATCTATACTTGATGTAAGTTGTTTATAATTTAATTTTTAATTTAATATTAATTTATAAAATGAACATATTGACACAGTCGAATTTGAGAATTATAAGAAAATGAACAATAAAAGATGGGTTAGTTTGATATATGGTCAAATAATAAACATCACAAGTAAAGTGAGATAGAAAGTGTAATACTTTGCATTCAATTCTTTTTATATTTTGCTATATATTAAAACTCTTTCTCATAACTAGGGGTGTGCACAATTTGATAAATATTCGATTAGTTGATTGAACTCATAGATTTCAATCAATTGTATTTTTAACTGAAATATTTTGATTAACTGTTAAATTAGTTCGAAAGAATCCGATAATTCCAAATTATTGCTATATTATGTTTTTTTGTTTTTTTTTTTTGGTAAATTTCTTATTGCATGAGCAAAAGTTACGCATTTAAGTTTGGGTGATGAGGGAAACCCGGGTAAATCCCGTCTTGTGGCGCTAGCTGGCAAAGAACCACAAGAAGATAAAACAGTTTAGGTTGTTCATAGCTGACCGGCTCAAACTAAGAAGGCCAATAAGCTGCTTTAACTGGGTGTCGAACTTGGAATCTTGTGGTTATGTTAATAGGCCAACCAACTTATGTGGGGGTTGTTCCAATCACAATAACTTCTCGATCTTACAATGTGTTGCTCTTTGGATGCAGATAACAAATGTATGACTCAGATCAGTTCTTGGTGGGAATGAAAAGCTTCTTGATAAGCTCTACTCTGCTATCAGCCAAGGAGCAACTAGCAAAGCCAATGACTTGAGATGAAACCAGAAAAATGAGAACACATTCCTCAAAATTCATACTATGATGTTGTTAGCCATTACTAATGAGTAATGAGACACTGACATGATTTTGTATTGTATAGGTATGTAGTATCATTTTTCCGTATTGGCTCATGCATAACTTTTGCAAACCCGGGTTATCCCGAAATTCCTCCCCACAAAGAGAGCTCACTTGTCACTTGAGCTACCCCACTGGGTTAATAAATCATACTATATATTAAACTAGTTTTTCCATTTTTTTTCAATTCTATATTTGATGTAATAACCAGTTTATGATGTAAAACTATAAATTATTTTTCTTTTTTGTTTACAAATCTTAAGGATTTTAAAACATGACTAAAATGTTTTGGTTAATTTGTTAACCGATCAATTAATTGAAAAAAAAAATCATTTCAGTTAATTCAAAAATAAAATTTTCAATTTAATTAATGGTTAAAGTATTTTATAAATTTATTTAACTTGATTCGCTTATTACTTATTAATTGAATTAACTAAATACTCCTTAGTAAATAAGCACTGATATACATAGTTACATACCCAGCAAGACCGTACCATACGAGTTACGACGGCAGTGACGCATGTATAGTGTTACATCATCTTGACGAACATAATAATAATAATAATAATAATAATAATAATAATAATAATTCCTAATTAAAATATTACATCATCCTGACAAACAACGTACGCAGTAAAAAAAACAACGTACGCAGTAACCTTAATTACTGCTAGCTATAGGCTATGG
The DNA here is from genome assembly GCA_002525835.2 of Ipomoea batatas. NCBI lineage: Eukaryota > Viridiplantae > Streptophyta > Magnoliopsida > Solanales > Convolvulaceae > Ipomoea > Ipomoea batatas. The sequence goes on along the minus strand of CM008342.1, from coordinate 45,020,689 downwards.
CTTCTATAGTTCTATACGTACTTTAACGGTAAACGGCTTTAAACGCCGTTTACGGGAGAGCATTGATAGGTTGGCGGTGAGAATAAAAGCTTCGAGTTCTTGCATGGAAGACGAGGGCCAACAACGTTCCAAAGGAGCAAAGACAACCCCAGATGAGAAAGGTGGTGTGAAAGCAGCTGGTTCCCATGCAGGTGCCGCCGCCGGAGCTATGGCGGCGGCCTTCTCTCTTGTAGATGAGAGCGGCCATGTCGCCGAAGAGGAAGGAGCCGATGGGGATGTTGGTGACGAGGATGTTGTGGTTCACGCCGAAATTTTGGGCGCCGAAGAGCTCGGTGGTTGTGGAGACGGCGATGGAAGTTATTGCGCCGGCGCAGATTCCTATCACGCCTGTGCTGATGTAGAGGCAGATGTAGCTGCCGTGGAGCAGTAGGAAGAACGCGCCGCACATCGGCACCATCGTGGCGGCGATGCTCGCCGGCCTCGATATCCTATACTTACTCCTGAAACATATAAACAACAAAACATAAGACACTAGTGTGAATTAGGTAAATTCTGTCTGTGTGACCCTAATAGTAAAGAATCATAAGAAAATAAGACAACTCAAATTGTCTATAGTTAACATGCTCTCAAAAAAGCCGGTCAATAGGTTGCTCTCTACTGTAGTTAAATTTGAGAACTTCTAGTTACTGAATCAATAAGGATTGACTAACTTGGCTGATGAATTGTCTCGGACAACTTAAAAATTTAGATCTCTATATGATGTATATGCAGCATCCTTAAATATGCAAGCAACCTAAGTAAAATCATAAATGTAGCAAACAAGCAACTAAAGATGTTAGCTTAAATGGGAAAGATTTGAGTGCAAGCCCTTAAAAGAACTGATATACACACATCACACATGCAAATAGGTAAAATTAAAGTAACAAACAAACCCTAAAATGTGTTGAATCAAGCGCAATGAGTGTGTAAAGCCCATGAAAAACGTTGACTCAATTGGAAAAAACTTAAATGTATGTAAGGCTCTTAAAAGAGTTGTCCTGAGTACCAAGGAGGCAAGACATCCAGAACATAACATGTGTGCATGGGCATTTAATGACCGAATAAATTGGTCCTTTGAATTCTGTGAACTAACAAGTACGATGGCATTAATGCAGATTAAGACAGGGAATGAGAGAGAGAGAACGAGAGAGGTTGCGTTACTTTGAGAAGAAGTAGTCGTAGAGCGACGGAAGAAGACGACCGAAGAAACTGAGCGACGACGACAGTGAGACCAACGTAGAAGTCTCCGAACTGCCACGCGACTCCGCTATTTGTCCCAAGTTGTTCAAGTACACTATCCCAAGCGTCGCCCCAAAGAAATAAACAAAGAAATATAACCAAAAATCAATTCTTGTCACCATTTTCTTTGCCCCAATCTCCTCCCTACTCGAAATCCCGTCCAAACCTGCATGCCGTTCTTTTGATAATCCCTCCAATGATAGTGATTGCGTGGCACCAGATAGTGATGACCGTGGTGGTAATCCCGGGCCAGAATCACATTCTTTTGATTCTGTCCATACTGATGGTGGTAGTGGTGGTGGTAGTGATTGCGTGGCACCAGAAGGTGGTGATCTCGAGGAGGATTGTTCGTCCTCGCTCTGATTATAAACTTTCATGTCGTGTCTAATCCAACACTTTCTCTGCAACTGTTCTTTAAGCTCCTCAGCTATGGGGACCACGACGGGGAACACCAACCAAGCCGCCATGCCCGTCAAGCTCAAGTAACTCGGCAAGATTCTTGAAACGCCGGCACCCAAACTAGTAATCACGGCATAAACCCCGGTGGCGATGGTTATCACAAACATTATACTAAACCCGCCGGCCAGGCTTCTTGATCTTCCGATCTTGATATCCCTAGCCAACGGCGCCGCCACGGCGGAGACCACCAAGGGCAAGGCGGCGTTGAGGAGGAGATATGTTTTGGCTCTTTCACCAGGAGAATCCACGTTCACGACGTCGACTATGTCGGTGAAAATCTTGGCGCTTAACCCGACATAGCTCGTGGATAATCCGACGGCCACCTGGCGATCCAACGGGAAGTTTTGGATGGCCAGGATGTAACAGACGGTGTTGATCCAGCAAATGCTGTTCCCCGCCACGGCCGTGAGCAAGAAAACCTGCCAGAAAGACAAGGAAGTGATCTGATTTACGAGGAAGAGATACTGGACGCCATAGCCAATGAACCCAAGCGTCGACCCAATCAACAGCACCACCCAGAGCGGCAAATACGCCGCCGCCACGCCGGAAAACCAGCCGAAAAGCTTCCCGGCGTCGTTGGCGAACGCCAGATTGTTGAGCTGCACCTGGGATAGGGAGAGGAGCTGTTTAAGCCGGGAAGAATACGCCGGGAAATTCAAGTTGCTGCCGTTCACTGATTGCAGCCATATCGCTGCCACTAAGCTCAGCCATTGAAACGCCATGGATTCAACTCAATTCTAGCCAAAATCCTTGAAATTTGGCAGAAGAGATGAGGGTAATCCTAGCTAGATAGCTAGCTAGAATTTTATTTTTCCCTTCAATTCTAACCAAAATCTTTGATATTTGGCAGGAGAGATTAGGGTAATCCTAGCTAGATAGCTAGAATTTTATTTGTTCCAAATGGGAATGCTGGATGTTAAAATAGAGGCTCATAGTAATAATGAAGGGGAGTTAGAAGAAGCAATGATGGTTAGTGACGTTGATTAGCGATGTATGGGGATGGCAATATAATTGTGGTGGTTAATGGGAAAATGTGTTTTCCTTTGAGCCACCACTCAGAACTACTGTCGCCATATTATGACATTTTTTTAAGACTTCCCAAATTTTATAATTTAAACCCCAAGAAAAAAACACCATTTTTTTTTGTTCCTAAATGCTAAGATAGTGTAGTGTGCGACTATTAGTTAATTCAAGATTTCGGGACAATCCCAATTACATAATTTGTTAATTACATGCATATAATATGTTAAGTGTAGCCACATAATTTAACCGTCATTTTAGACCAAGTAGTGAGGACCTTGGTGCATGACATAACAATTGAGCCAAGTTGGTTTGACTATTAGTTTAGTAACCATAAGATTCCAAGTCATCAATTCAACCCCCAACCAGAGCAATCTATTAGTCTTCTTGGTTTGAGCTAGCCAGTTATAATTCAAAGTAAATTCGAGTTCTCTTAAGTGACATGTTTAATTTAATATACGTTCAAAATGAAAAATTTATTCTCAAATAGTTGGGAAAAATGGTGTTTGTGAAGACTTTAAAGTAGCACGCACTAAGGGCTTTGATTTCCGTTACTATATTTGTTTGCCAACTTTTGTTATCCTAGTATATATGGTAATCAAATCCTTTAGTAATTACAAAATTCATTACCTTTTTTACTCCTCTACTTGAACAATTGAATCAAAAATAAGGGAGGAAAAAATGAAAAAAAATAAAATAAAAATGTCATTGTCCATGCATTAAATATGAAAATTTAATTTATACACACATATATGATATATGTATGTGTGTGTGTGTGTGTATATATATATATATCTTTATTATATATTTTTCAATATTTATTTATTTTTATTTTAATTAATTATTTTGATTACCATTCTTATTTACTACCAAACAGCATGGTGGTTCATTCTACTTAAACTCATTAACATTACCAAGTACTCTGTATTTTTTTTGAGTAGTTACATTTTTAAAAAATTTGAATTATATAGCATAGATACTCTTCCTCGCGCTTACCATCACACGCCTCAAAACCTAATACGGGTACAATTTTTTTTAACAATCAAACATGACCCAAATCCATTTGTATTATATCATGGTACTGTCGACCATAGTCCCAATAGTACTAGTACAACCAACACAGGCATTATAATAAATTCTTAGTGTGAATGTGTGATGTTAACGTCAGAAAACAAATCCTGGTGGGCTGCCGTTTCAATTATTCTGGGCATCAAAGTAGGAAAACCTGCCACATAGTAACATTTCCCTTAAAGTCTTCACCTACATCTCAGTTACGTTATATGCATTGTAACACCTACAACTTTAATTTAATTGTTTCTCACTGGAAACACGGAGTCTTTTTTTGTTCTCTTGTATGCATTTATTCTGCCGTTTTCTCGTACCTGCCAGCAGTCTGCAGATGCTCGATGCACCCAACATATATATATTCTTCTGGGTTTCTTCAAAAAGTAAGCATAAGAAGAAAACTGGGATATGCATGTCCAGTTAATACTAAGATGTTTCTGGTAATTCATTCATAAAATAAAATAATAGGATGTTCTACTGGGAACGTGTAAGAATGGGGTTGATGAAGATCTCATATGTCCTTGGCGTATGAGTGAGCACTTGCACACTGATTCGCACAACAAAACTAACTCTATATATGACATTGATAAGAATTGAACCGAACCCCACACGGTGGCTGCTAGTAGTAAAATTAGTTAAGCTATTAACTCTTTTCTTTGGAAAAAGAAGTTGTTTTTGAATTGGTCAACATTGAGCAGTGTCTTGGGAGCAAGAGATCTGGTTTTTTAAGGGAAAGGCAAGAAACAGGAGAATACAACAACGAAGCAACATGAGGGGAAAGTAAAGCATAGCAAGAAGTTAAGAACTGTCAAGAATAATCAACTAGTTCAATACAAACGAATTGACTTGAATGGTTGCAGTATCTGGAGAGAGAGATTTACCACAAGAAAATATAATGCTGTCAAAAGTAAAGTGTTTAATTAAGCAACTACAATCAAAAGAATCTAATCTGCATTTATGCTTGGCTGCATTTAGGGATGGCAATGTGCCCCGTCCCCGACGGGGATCCCCGCCCCCGTCGGGGACGGGGACGGGGATGGGGAGGTTTTGCGGGGATCGGGGACGGGGACGGGGACTTTTTAGAAGTCCCCGGCGGGGACGGGGACGGGGACGGGGATACCCCTCCCCGCCCCGCCCCGTCCCCGAATTAAATAAAAAAAAAATATACATATATATATATAGTTAAGTTTAGGAATAGCAGTTCACAAGTCATAAACTCACAACCCTAGCGCAGCCCCTTCCGTCTCTCAGTCTCTGGCTCTCTGCCCAGGCGCCACCGCCCAGCCGCCTCCACCGGACGACAGCCCAGCCGGCAGCCGCCTCCAATCCCGCAGCCCAGCGCCTCCCATTGTTCCCATTGGAGCTTTTATATGGTTCCCATTGTTCTTTGATCATTTCTGTACTTATTGA
>CM008342.1:44975140-44988549 GCA_002525835.2 Ipomoea batatas | reverse complement strand
TTGTCTCTGAAGTGGTGTGTGAGAGTTGGGGATTTAGGTGTGGGGTTGATTGCTATCAAGTGCAAGGAAATCCGCAGTTTGGATCTCTCATACTTGCCTGTAATTCCTCTTTTCTAATCTTTTGATTCCTCTCAAACCTCGTCTCGTTACCCTAACTGGTAAATGACGTGAATCAGCTTAGCTTGCTCATAGCTGACAAGCTGACCTGCTTAAATCAAGAAGGTCAATAAGTAACTCCTGCTTTGTGGACAGTGTGACTAGGGTTGCCCCTCTTTTGATTCCTCTCATTGTCATTACAGAAAGCCAGAACTGATGTATCTCTTTTACCTGTCTGGTCATCACAGATTACAGAGATGTGCCTTTTGCCTATCCTGCAGCTACAACATCTCAAAGAGTTGATTCTTGTAGGATGTCCTGGTCTTGATGATGATGGCCTGGCAAGTTTAAAACAAGGCTCCAACTCTTTAGAGGTATCTGCTTGTTTCTCATCTCTGCATATTGCTTTGTTGCTGTACATTTTTCCCAATAGTCAATCATGTTTTCAAATTGAAGCACTGCAATTTTGGTGTTCTTGGAAAACCTGCAACCACTGTTCAATGGTGTGCACTGGTTAAACCCCGTTTTGTGGTCCTAACCGACAAAGGACCATAAAGAGGTAAACCACCAATTTTGGTGTTCTTGCCAATAGGTTGCTCCCTGAGAGTCAAACTTATAATTTTATGGTTACCAAGTCAACAGACTGACGAACAATTTTGGTGGTCTTGTAGATACTAAATGTATCGTGCTGCCAGAACATTAGCCATGTCGGGTTGTCTTCTCTATCTAGCAGCATTTCATCCCTACGCCAGCTGAATTTATCATATGGATCATATGTAAGTCCATGATTTGTTTTATGGATCATGGATGCCTGTTTATTTTGACACTTCTATTAACATTCCTATAAATACTGGCTGGTTGCTCAGGTTACAGCTGATCTAGCAAAATCTCTGCAGCATTTTTCACAATTTCAGTCAATTAGATTGGATGGTTGCACAGTGACATGTTCCGGGATGGAATCCATTGCAGATTGGGTTCCATCGTTGAAGGATCTGAGCTTGTGTAAGTGCACAGGAGTTACAGATAAGAACCTCTCCTGCATCATTCAGAAACATGGTCAGTTGCAGAAGCTTGACATTACCTGCTGCCGGAAGATAACCTGTGCCTCTATAGAAAGCATTACTGAATCATGTACCTCCCTCGTTTCGCTAAGAATGGAGTCTTGTAGCTTGGTTTCGAAAGAAGCTTTCGTGTTGATTGGTCAGAGGTGTCGTTCCCTCGAGGATTTGGACATCACAGATAATGACATCAGTGATGAAGGTTTTAAACTGGACCTGTCTTTTTTACCTTATTGTTGGGTAGAGGCCGGTGAAGGGCCAAGTCCAGCACCCCATAAAGTTGTGTCTTTGCTACCAGCTATAATTTTTGGCTTAGTGGTAAGCGTTTGATCCTAACACTTATGAATGCAGCTTTTAAACAAGCAAATTATCTCGCATTTGCAGGTCTGATTTCAGTTTCTGGATGCTGCAATCTGTCGAGTCTGAAGCTCGGTCTATGCATGAACATCACAGATTATGGACTTTCCCAGATCGGGAAATGCTCAAAACTAAAGGAGCTTGATCTGTACAGGTTTACATCTTTACCTCTTACTCCTCTACTAACCTAATGGTTTTGTCAGATAGAAGTTCACTGTCTCGTTGTCCTGTGTTTTAGGTGCGTCGGGATAACTGATGAGGGCATTGCAGCAATTGCAGAAGGCTGCCAAGCTCTGGAGATGATTAACATGGCATACTGTGAAAAAGTCACAGATAATTCGCTGATATCACTGTCAAGATGTACAAGGTTAAGAACACTAGAGATTCGAGGTTGCCCTCGTGTCTCTTCTGTCGGGCTGTCATCAGTTGCTGCTGGATGCAAGAAACTGGAGAAGCTAGACATAAAGAAGTGCCACAATATCGACAACACGGGAATGGTTTCTCTGGTGCAATGCTTACACAGCATAAAACAGGTATGGTAGTTCAAGAACCTTAGGACTTAGAAAGGCAGTACTAATGTACCATGATCAATGTTTTATGTGTTTCCTTTTGTGCAGATAAATTTGTCATACTGTTCAGTAACAGACGTCGGGCTTGTGGCGCTGGCCTCCATGAAGCGTGTGCAGGAAATCACGATTTTGCATGTTAATGGCATAAATCGTGAAGGGCTTGCAGCTTCCCTCATGGCATTTAGAGGTCTGACAAAGGTAAAACTCAACAGCTTCTTCAGGCCATTGCTGCCTGAGGCAATCAGTCATGTAGAAGCAAAAGGTTGCATATTTCATTGGAGAAACAAGCCATTTTAGGTACTTCTGTTGACTCATCTCCACTTGGATTATTGTTAAGCAAATTGCAACAATTTCTTAGCTGAATTCTATTTAATTTGGATCGGAGTTAAGAGTACTATGATCTCGCGTCTGCTTCTTCAGAAATGGGAGAGTGCGTGGTGCTTAAGTTGGTATCGAATCTCTAACTGCGATTTAGTAGAGCTAAGCTTGATGGGCTATTTTGTAGGGGGGAGGGTTTACTTTGATTGTGTGAACTACAGAAGATCCGATCTCAAGAATAGTTTTGATGTTCTTGGAAAAGACAAAGAAAAAGCAAGGGAAAAAATGTCAAATCTTAGAATTAGTGATCAAAGGTCATAGTTCCATTCTTGTCTAACATTTGACCCGTCGTATAAGATTTTTCTAATGCAATTTATATCTATTGTGTAATTTACAAACTATTACACAGGAATCAAATTTATTCAATGCATGATTTCAAATAATGACTACTGTGAGTTTCCCGCTTCACCCAAGGGGTCGTGAATACGAATTCCGTGATTGTATGTATGCATGCATTTTGGAGATTGGAGGAGCAGATGGGGATGTGGAAATTGTGTTTAGCTCCATGGACTCGCAAATTATATTGTGGACCATGGTCATGGCTGATAGTGCAGTTGTGTGGAAAAGATACTGCAGTTGTGTTGAAAGGAAACTGAGTTGCGCGGAACAGATGTCGTTCATCCGTTCAACATCATTGCAGTATCCGTTCAACACAACTGCAATTCCAGACGGATGAAACGGTCTCTGTTCCGCGCAACTACAATTTCCTTTCAACACAACTGTAGTATCCGTTCAACACAACTGCAGTATCATTTCAACACAACTGCAGTATCAGCCATGACCCATAGTCCACAGTATGACTACTGCCATGGACTAGTCAATCAAATATGTTCATTCGATCCTCTTACGTTGTATGGTTTCATAGTGGGAACGTACATTGAATGTGTTTTATTCCAAGTCCACGCATCTTTCACTCTTTCCCCACTTCCACTTGGTATATTTGTCGTATTTATCCTTTCTGGGATTTGTGGGAGTCTGCTAAACCACTTAACCACCGATCCAAGTATATATGCACGACTCCAAGAGATAGATACATATATAGAAATGTGCCCCGTGACGTACATGCAGGGCCCCACCTACAAACCGCATTAATCCATTCGTTGTAGCCTCCACTGACGTTAACTTATCTGTCCTGCTCCATTCTCCGGTCAAACCAACGACCTTTGACCAACGACTCTCCCATTTTTATTCGTTAACAAGAAACAACGAAAGAAAGAATAATATCTTCCACATTCAAACGTCTTTTCACTTCCTTCCAACAATATCATCATCAAGATGCCCCTTCAAAGACTCAATGTAATTTCATTTATTATTAAATACAACTAACTCTAGGCCAATATTAGCTCCATTGAAATTTGATCTTATGATCAAACTATATGGGAGAGTTACTATATGTCATCACAAGGTGTTTGACAGTTAATAAAGATTTTAGTTACTTACAATTGCAAATTGAAGTTTTTCTGTTATAGTTTAAGGTGAGAACAAAATTAACTGACCGTGTAATCGATAAAAGTTTTCAATTATCCTTTATGAAGATAAAAGAAATTCAACTATTTTAGTTATCGACTTATCTTTATCTTTATGATAAAGGATTCATTGAGCACCCAAATTTAAAATTGTGCAACAATTCATTACTGATTATAAAATTAACAAATTTTTATTTGTTTTAATGTTTAATTAAGTAGGACTATCTTGCCAAGGATCTTGTAGTCCAGTGACATCAAACCTTTCCCTTTTGAACAGATACTGCATTGTAATAGAGTCAGTAGTATTAAAAAATAATTAATTTTATGTGTCTGGTTTAATTAAAAAACTTGATTGGAACTATTTTTAATTCAATATTTTATAATATTAAGTTTAGTATTAATATACAAAATTTATATATTTAAAAATTACCTTAAACGTATTATTAAACACAAAACATATAAAGAAGAAAGAGTTGATTTGACCAATAAATAATAATCAGAACAGATAAAATGTGACGGAAAGAGTATTATTAAGTATTAAGTGAGCAAATTGTCATTTTGGTCCACTGACTATAGGGGTCCTGTTAATTGCAGTCCACGACTTTCAAAAGTGTTAATTGCATACCACGACTTTGAAATTTGTATCAATTTTGGTCACTCCGGCGAAATTGCCGGCCAAATGTCGCCGGAATTTAAAATAATGAGGGCATTTTAGTCATTTGACATCTTTATATTCTTCTCCGGCGAACCAATTTTCTCCGGTCTTCTTCTCGGGCGAACCACGCAGCCATGTTTATGAATATCATACTCCATAGAGAGAGAGCGGTGAATGGAGATTACGGAAGATAATTAGTTGGGGAAATTAGCGTACGATTTGGCTAAGTATAAGAAGAGCTAAGAGAACAGAAGAAGAAAACATGGAGTTTGAGGATCAAGAGGAGCACATGGGAGAAGAAGGAGATATAGAGATGGGAGCGAGTTATGACCTGGGGAACTCGAAAGCAGCAACTCAGCCAAAAATGGCGCCCATGAGCCCCGGCTCCGGCGCCGCCGGAGGGATGGCGTTGGCGCCGCTTCAGATGAGGAAGCCGCAGTACAGAGAGTGCCTGAGAAACCACGCGGTGGGAATCGGCGGCCACGCCGTGGACGGTTGCGGCGAGTTCCTGGCCGCCGGAGAGGACGGCAGCGTCGACGCGCTAAAATGCGCCGCCTGTAACTGTCACCGCAATTTCCACCGCAAGGAAACGGAAACCGCCGCCATGTTTATGGAGTATGATATTCATAAACATGGCTGCGTGGTTCGCCGGAGAAGAAGACCGGAAAAAATTGGTTCGCGGGAGAATAATATAAAGATGTGAAATTACTAAAATGCCCTCATTATTTTAAATTCCGGTGACATTTGGCCGGCAATTTGGCCGGAGTGACCAAAATTGATACAAATTTCAAAGTCGTGGTATGCAATTAACACTTTTGAAAGTCGTGGACCAAAATTAATAGGACCCCTATACTCAGTGGACCAAAATGACAATTTGCTCGTATTAAGTAACATGCTCAGTAAATAGTCAAATAGTAATGGAGTCAACCATTAATTAAGAGATTGAAATTAGTATTTTGTATAAATAGCGACGAGTGCTCTATAAATTATATACAGAAGTGGTGTTGATGTGGGCACATTTCATTCCCATAGAGTTTACGTCTCTGTAATGGCTGCTTCTTCAGGGACTGTATACTCCACCGCCTTCACCGAGCTTTTGGCCGGAGATGTCTACCCAGCCGGCGTTAAGTCTTTGTCGCCGCCTTCTCTGCCTCTCTCTCCTTCCACCCAGCTACTGGACTCGCCGCTTCTCCTCTCCGCTTCCAATGTATATATGCGCCACTCAACCGCAAATCTATATTATATTATATTATATTTTTTCATGATTATATTGGGGAGGATAACTGATTTTGTTATTTATGAATGAATGAATGCTTGATTGCAGCTTTTGCCTTCTCCGACCACCGGAACTTTTCCTGCTCAGCCTTTCAGCTGGAATAGCACTGCCAACGTAACCCGGGAAGCTCTGAAGCAGGAAAACAATGGCGGCTTTTCTGATTTCTCTTTCCTTACCAACCCTGCTTCTGCGGTATGGCTAAAAGATTTTTTTTTTTAAGTTAAAGGAAGAAATTTGTAGCCACTATACTTAGGTAAATCAATAAATCATATCATTTTAGTAGGTAAAAGGTTTTAAAGGTAAACTAGTTTAGGTTATATGTAGGACTATAGCTAATTGTAGGTTAATAAAGTGTTATTATTAGAAGTTAAGTCAATGAGGAAGTTTCTCGCCCCAAGGCCTTCACTCCGGCCCAACATAATTGTGTAGGGGTAATCGAGAGTAGAGCCTTCACACCCCGACAGAATTATAGAAAAGTAAATGAGAATGAAATTCTGCTGTTGTTATGACTTGATCTTGTGTTCTTACTCATAATTTGTTAAAAATTAACTTAGTCAAGTCAATAACCTGATCAATTTGATTGGAGTTGCCCCAAAGAAAGAAAAAAAGAAAGTGTTTTAGGTGATGAAAACACTGAATTTATGGTGCAGGGAGAACTGAACTGGGCTTATCAAGAAGGAAATGAAGTAGAAGATGCAGCATCATCAGAAAAGGCCATTGGAGAGCTGAAAACTGTGGTGAACTCTCAAAGCAATAGTGGAAATTGTTCAGATTACAATCACCAAAAAAACCAGGCATTAAAGAGGTCAGATGATGGGTACAACTGGAGAAAATATGGGCAGAAACAGGTGAAGAGAAGCGAGAATCCAACAAGCTATTACAAGTGCACACACCCAAACTGTCCCACCAAGAAGAAGGTTGAGACAACCTTAGAAGGTGAAATTACTGAGATTGTCTACAAAGGTTCCCACAACCATCCTAAGCCTCAAACCACTCGGAGATCCGCCGCTTCTCCGCCTTCCTCCTATGTCTCTAATGGCACTGGGCAGCTGGATTCTTCTGTTGCAACACCAGAGAATTCTTCAGTGTCATATGGGGATGATGATTTTGAGCAAAGCTCCCGGAAGAGAGAGTTAGGGGGAGAGGAGTTTCATGAATATGATTCAAATGCAAAGAGATGGTAGGCTTCATAGGCTCATAGCATCCATATATCAGTTATCATTTACCAGGCAATATAATGGTTTGCTTCAAGAATGTGATTAAGGTTTAGGAGTTGTGTTTTTGCAGGAAAGCTGAAACTGGAAATGAAAATGAAGGAATTTCTTCACTGGGAAGTAGGACTGTGAGAGAACCCAGAGTTGTAGTTCAAACCAGGAGTGATATTGATATTCTTGATGATGGGTATAGATGGAGAAAGTATGGTCAGAAAGTAGTAAAGGGCAACCCCAATCCAAGGTAAAAAAACCTTAACCTTAACTGCTTATGTTTCTTTTAATGACAAAAGAAACAACTATTACCAGGGTGTACACCACATTAACTTCACATTGTAACCTTAGCCAGCAAATCAACTTAGGTTGCACTGTACATAATTTATCAGCTCAAACCAAGAAGGTCAATATGCTGCTCCAGTTAGAAGTAACCTTGTGGTTACCAACCAACTTGACTGGAGTTGTCCCTAACTGCCTATTTGATTCTTTCTGGGATGAGTGGTAAAAACTTTTGTCCGGTAACCATTTCAACTAAAAGTCTAAGTTAAAAACTTCAAAGGGTTATTCTGAAATTCTCTGTTTGCATTGTGATTACAGGAGCTATTACAAATGCACTACTCTGGGCTGCCCAGTGAGGAAACATGTGGAAAGAGCACCGCAAGATACGAGGTCTGTGATTACAACATACGAAGGGAAACACAACCACGATGTTCCGGCGGCAAGAGGCGGCCACTCCCTCAACAGACCAATTCCCAGCAATACCAACAACAATCCAGCAATTGCCATTAGGCCTTCTGCAATGTCTCATCAATCCAGCCTTCTTGCAGGCATTCTCCCAACACAGGGCTCTGGGAATTTCGCGAATCAGGGAACCGTGTTCTCTGGATCCAGGGAAGACCGGCTCAGAGATGACTTGTTCCTGCAGATGTTACTGCCCTGATGAGTTTCTTGATTCTTAATTGTCACCAGTAGTTTGGTTGATTATTCATTTGTTTATACAGCCATGTCTTGTTTTCAAGTTTACTGCAATTGGGTCTATATTAATATATACTCTATACTTAGTTAAGAATGACACATAAATAGTTGAAACTTGAAGTTGTATTCATATATTTATCAACTTTAAAACTATAATTGTATACTTAGTGATGGGATAACAAGAGCCAAATGTATTAATGTGGAAGCACATTCATGATCACTTTTTGTATAGCCTATATTTTTCAACACCCACTTAAAGGCTTCTGAAGTGGCTATTTTCAAACTCTCATGGTCCAAATTTGTTTAATTTGTTTGTCCTCCAAAAGAATAGCATAGATGTCTTGATATCAGTAGTTTAATGAACGAGTAGCTGCACTTTTAAAACTTTCTTTCAAAAGTAAAAATAATCTGGAGATGAGATTCACCAATTTAGTTTGAAATTCAAGTTGAAATTGATTTTATTTTTTTTGAAGCAGAAAGATATAATTTGATGTAGTGCTCGAAGTTAAGCAAACTCGATTAAAGGATTAAGAATCCAAGATTCATTTTTGGTTGAGATGTTTCAACGAACACATTTTAGTCCTCTCTTCCGATACTGCCCCTACATCACATTCAATTTACAAAAATTCTCGTCTTGGCGCCAAAACTTTGGCGATCATTTTCATGCTTCCATGGAGACAACCGTCGCGAAGCAGAATCTGATGGGGAATATTCTGGTCAGAATCCTCTCCTTCATTGTTCTCGTCTTCCTCGCCCGCTTCGCCTACGTCATCACCATTAGAGGCAACGCTTGCCACTCCGACGACTACTGTGTCGCCACCGACACCTTCAAAGCCGCCGCCGCCGCCGCCCGTCTCCGAAACTTCTACTCCTCCGTCTTCCAAGACCTCATCGCCGATGGCTTCCTATCCCTCACCTCCAAAACCCTCTGCATCGAAACCCTAGCCGGCCAAGACGTCGCCACACTGCGAGACATCGGCGTCGTCGACTCCATCGGCATTGCCAGGAAATCATCGCCGCCGTTTGTCCGCTACAGCCTCCCCTCCCGATTCCCGTTCAGAGACGATTCCTTCGACTTCATATTCTCCGGTGATCGGGGCCTGGAGCGCGCCAAAACGCCGATCGAGCTCGCCAAGGAAGTCTCCAGGACGCTAAAACCCGGCGCCTTCTTCGTAATCCTCACATCGGCGAAAGATCCGTACAGTCTCAACTCCCTACTCCAATTATTCAATTCCTGTACCCTAATCCGAACTCGTGAAATCAATGGCGTCGATTTTTCGCCCCAATCGGTCCGCGAAATCGTTTTGAAGAAAGAAACCTATCTTCTTAATCACAACAAGGCAAAAATCAAAACCTCTCTGGATAAGACAAAAAACTGTATTGTTCCTGGATTCAAACGAGAACTGATCAGAAACGCAGAGCCACTGATTACCGAAGAACCTCTGAAGCCATGGCGGACGTTCAAGAGAAATTTGAAGAACATCAAGTATCTCTCATCAATGGTGGACATCAGCTTCAAGAACAAGTACATATACATTGATGTTGGAGCTAGGAACTATGGTTCCAGCATTGGAACCTGGTTCAAGAAGCACTATCCAAAACAGGAAAAGCCCTTCCAGATTTATGCAATCGAGGCTGACAGCACATTCCATGAAGAGTACAGGTTGAAAAAGGGGGTTAATCTTCTTCCTTATGCTGCCTGGATCAGGAATGAAACCTTATTTTTCGAGATAAGTCGAGGGCCAAGCAAGAACAGAGAGGAGAGGAGCAGGGGAATGGGGAGGATCCAGACTGTGCAGTCATCACTGGAGTTTGTGGGGAATATGGATAAGATTCAGGGGTTTGATTTTGCAGACTGGTTGGGGAGTTTGGGGTTGGAGAATGATTATGTTGTGATGAAAATGGATGTGGAAGGGACTGAGTTTCACTTGATTCCCAAGATGATTGAGACTGGGGCAATCTGTTTGGTGGATGAACTGTTTCTTGAATGCCATTACAGTAGGTGGCAGAGGTGTTGCCCTGGTGTCAGGAGCCCAAAATTTCATAGCACATATGCTCAGTGCCTGCAGATGCTTGGTTCTCTCAGACAGAGTGGTGTTCTTGTGCACCAATGGTGGTGACTGGTAACACTCATCTTTTTCTGTTCTTTAGGTCTGTGTGTAAATCTCAGATTCTTCACTGAATAGATAGTAGCTGCAGACATGTTTCTTGTGATTCTTGTACAGAATGTGGCAGTTTGGGAAGAAAGAATGAACATAATCTTCTCTTTTAGAAAATATAATATATTAATACGGAATAGAGGTAAGCCAATCTCTTCGAGAAGGTCAGTATGCAGCTCTTATAAAAAATTAAACTTGAAATCATTGAGTGGCGAGAGAAAAACACAATCCTGATTACCTGATCGGAAGGTACGCACTTGCTTTGTGACCTTAGCCGGCAAAGGACTAAGGAGGTAAACCAAACTAGATTGTCTGACAAGCTTAAATTAAGAAAATCAATAGGTTGCTCACATTAAAAGTTGAAACCTTTGTGGTTAAGTTAATAGTTTGATCAACTTGACTAGGATTGTCTTTGAATTTGAAATCTTGTAATTATCAAACTAACCAACTTGATTAGGTGTACCAAAATAATGTTATTATAATTTAAGAATAAAAATGTAATAAATGACTTTGCATGGCAAAATTCCATTTTGGGCGAAGGTGAATTTTGCACATACAGAGCTAATTTGGTGATGATTTCATGTATTACACAAACTCTTTATGCATAAATGATTTCTAATGTAGAGTGTAACCCAGTTAAGTTGGTCAAATTGTTGACTTAATAATTACAAGTTTATAAATTCTTCTAACAAAAGCAGCATATTAGCTTTCCTGATTTGAGATAGTCAATTATGAACAACTTTGATTGATTTACCTCATTATCATGATTGGCCGATGCCATGGGGACCCACGAATCATGCTTCAGCTCAAGCACTGGATTCACAAGCGTGGGGAGCTAGGCCAGTTAATAAGATTTAATGTTCATAAAAAGACCAGAGAATGTATGTGTGTATGCATGTATGATGTTACTAACTGCTGCCAAGAAGGCAAGAAGTTCAATTGCTGCATACAGAGCAAGTCTGGAATTGAAGATTATAACCATTCCTAATGTATGTACTGAGTAAATCCTATGTGACGAGTTGACCGAAAATGTATTAGCAAGAAATTCATGTTTCGCCACTTTCAGTGCTATATAGTTATAATCTTTCCTGTACTTCCTTTGTCCCCCTTTTTTAAATTTAAATAGTATGTTTTGCATTGAAACTTTTATACCATCTTTTGTACTAAAAGACATAGAGTATACATGAATGGTTTGGACACCGCGAAAAATCAGAACTAATTAAAGATAACTACATAAATATAAGCCAAGCAAGACCGACAATGTCAGTGAAAAAGTGGTTGAATCCCCTCTGAATGGTGCAGATAGTCGTGATAAGTTGCTACTCAAATAGCATAAATGTGTTGTTTCTCTACGGGCATGCTTTAACGTGCAAGACCAATTGCACCACATAGTGCCTCTTAGGCTGAATTTATCCATGCAATATTCTCACTTTTAAAAGTACGTCTTACTTTCACATCACCAAATTTGTAATTTCGTTATTATTTTCTCTACGTCATTGCAATACTCTCTCATTTTCAATATAAATCTCAATTCCATATCACATCAAAACAATTTAAATAAAAAATAAATAAAAATACAGAAGGCATGCAGTAGCTTTTTGTCAGAGTTCACTACAAGAAAAACACTTTTTAGTGACAAAAAATTAGTGACGGGTATAAAAAACCATCACTAAATGTATCATTTGCATAGTTTTTGTGACGATTTAAAATTACTCTAGCTAAAAGTTTATGATTTAGTGATGAAATTTTAATTCTATATTTATTTTAAAAGTATACTCTCGCTATTGGTAAAAAAAATATTGATACTCTCACTATTGATATTTGAAAACTATTTCACTAAAATCTAATTCCCACCAAATGTTTTTATTTTGGGCGCCCTATTCTACATAAAAATTTTACAGCCACACAACTTTCTCTCAAGTCTGAACCAGTACTACTCATTTACTCCGGTAAACCCTCTTTGTCTCTCAATCCCTCTTTCTCTCGATCGTGAACCCTAAAATCATAATCGCCGGCCAGCTGCGCAACCCTCTCTATCTTCTCTGCCTTGCTCTGTCTCTTAATCTCTCGAAGGACTGCAGGAGACAGGAATCGCAGCCTCCCAGCCCTCTTCTCTGTATCCGCTCAGGCGCTCACTGCCTCGCGCCTCGCCGAGTCGCCGGTCGCCGCTCAACCAGTCAACCTCACGCTCTTCACTTCTTCCAAGTTCCAACTATCAAGGTAAGTTACTCATACTAATTTTATAATTTCTATTTGATTCTTTTTTTCACTTTGATAGTTTGACTTATATAAAGAAAATCACACAGATGTTTTTTTTTTTATATAAAATTTGCAGTGTTTCTCTAGTGGCTTAATTGTTGGAATTGGAAGAATTTAAAGTTTGCAGGTTTAGTTTTTTATTCTTGTTCAGTTTGATGATTTAATAACTATTGAAATGGCTTTTACTTCAATAACAGAATGCTTTTGTTCCTCATGTGTTTGTGAAAATATCTCACTGAATTTGTATTTTGTGCCCACTAGCTATGTATCCTTTCAATGATAAGGTAAGAATAAACAAGCTATGATTTTTATTATTTTTTTCTTACAGTTGCTAATGGTATTGTTATCAGTCAAAGATCGAATTTTTTCCTTCATGGATAGATAGGGTTTATGGTTTAATTCCAGGTGCTATTTCATATTTGTCTTTAGCCAATTTCCTTTGAGAATTTTGATGTTGAGTTCTTTTGATTTTAAATTAAAATTTAATCATTTGTGTCACGTTCTCCATTATTGATTGTTGAACTGTTAGTTCTTTTTTGAGTGAGCAAATGGGGTAGTTTAATATAGATTTACAGTTGGAAACTTGTAGTATCAATGCCAGCTGGTGAAGAACTTGAGACACCTCACTCTTTGAAGTCTAAGTGGTCATAGTAATTCTAAAACTAATAAACCAATCAGAATTGAATAAGACCTAAAATCATGTGAATTAAATTTTTATTCAATCAAATTAGTATAATTATTATTCTCTGTTATGATAAATTCACTCAATATCATTTCAAAAATCATATCAATTAATCTTATTCCATTGAAGCGTGAAGAAGAAGCTTTGGTTCGTCATTCGAAATCGCTAGCGTGCAAAAGAGGATGTTTAGATTTCTCAAGATTTTTTGACAAAAGACATCCTCACATAAATTAGTGTGCATAAACAACTCTAATCTTATTTTATTTATTTA
>CM008342.1:44879375-44894150 GCA_002525835.2 Ipomoea batatas | reverse complement strand
AACCCGAATTCACTCAAATAGAAAATAGCTTAAAACAATACAAATCTCTGGTTTCGGGCGAAGGATTTTTATTTCAAATTCGACCTCAAACCCAAACATAATATCTAAAGTATTAAAAATCTAAACTCAAAACTTTTTCGTGGACTAATTAATAATTATGATTCGGTTGAACCTTAACTCAACCCATGCACACCTGAGACGGGTAACATAAAAAAAAAATAAAAAAGAAAAAAATAATAGTCTAATATGTCTTTAAATTTTACCTAAGAAGTCAATTAGGCCTTTAAACTTTTTAAAATTACAACTAAATCAATCAACATCTTATTAGCCCAAAAACCTATTAGTGACATGCTATTACAGGTCGTTAAGATTCTGGTCAACATCCGACAAACCGACCGGCTACCGTTTTAGGTTGTCGGTTTTTAATTAAGGGAGAAGGCAACCACTGGGCACTCACCCGAAAAAGACAACTACCATTGTTGCCTTCTCATTGGAAAAGGCAACCACTGGGTTGCTTTTTCTGGCAGAAAGCAACCTACTACCCACCTCATCGGAGAGGTTGGTGAGAAGGCAACTTAATTCAAACCAACTAAATAAGAGGACATCAAGTTAACATTGCTCCCATTATTATAAGATTAGATTTTTCGTAATTAAAATTTTGTTATGACAATATTTATATATCTAATAGATTAAATTTAACTTATTAGCTCAAACCTAACCTAACCTATTTTACTGATTTAAATTAAGAAGATTAATAAGTATCTTACTAGAATAAACTTATAATTTATGGTTATGAAATAAAGTATCTTGACATTAATAATGAAAGTAGAGTGGAAATTAATGGAAAAGAAACTGACCGGCCAAATCGGCATCAACATGCCCGTTGTCGAGAAGCAGTTGATAATGATACGCAAGGGAGAACACCGTGGGAGACTGGGTCCAAAAAGACGCCACCGGAATATTCCTCCGACTCCCAATACCCACCACCCAGATCAAAAATAGGTCATAGATAATAAGGCTTGCCGCCGGCGCAAGACTGTCAAGAAGAAGGTCGATGGGAGCTTCCATTTTCGTATGCACGGCTTCCAGGAAATCACTGTAAACTTTGGCTCGGATCAGCTCAGAAGGAATGACGTTATGTATGGCGCCAAATCGAAGGTTCGCCGGCTTAGCATCATCATCGGAGCTGAGGAATCCGAGCCACTCTTCAGTGACGACGAAGGTGATGAGAAATTCGGGTCGCGCCATGGCTATGATCTTGCAAAGGTTCATCAAGGGATTCACATGGCCTCTTCCCGGGAACGGTATGGCAACTATGTGCAGTGAGAAATCCGGGTCAACCCGTGAACTCATGTTGAAGAAGAAGAAGAAGAAGTCAGGCAAGTACAGGGGACGGAGTAGTATATTATTTGTATTCAATCATACCATACATATATATTCAACTCGGAGAACTCTTCAAATTTGTACTCTGTAGTAGAGAAGACAAAATCAAATTATTAAAGTAAAAATAGCTTAAGACATACGGCCATAGTCAAGCATGTGCTTCTCACCTACTTAACACATTAAAATAGAATACTCTCCCCCTTCCATTTTATGTGTTCGGTTCGATTAACGAGGCTTACCGAAGTTATTTTTAATCCATTTTTTATAATATTAAATTTAATATTAACATACAAAATTTATATATTTAGAAACTACATATAAAGTACTATTAAACACAACAAATAAAATTTAAAAATACGTATAAAAAATACTAAAGAAAATAAACAGAAAGAGTTGATTTGACCAATGAATAGTAAATAAGACAGATAAAATGAGACTGGGGAAGTATTATAGAGTATAGATTTTTATGAACTTCAATTAATTTTCAAAATGAATAATGAGGGAATCATGGGCTGGGTTTAAGGAAAAAATGGGTCAAAGAATAGAGATTTATGAGTGAATTGGATCTAGGGAATAATCCGAATTTATGGACAAATTAAAGTTTTCTGGGTTTAGGTGGGGGTTCAACTGGACTAAATAATGAACTTAGAGGCTGAAGTTTAAATATTGCAGGGATGGATCCAAAGAATGGTAATAATGCATAAAGCATAAGGAGTCAAAGTGCAAAAGTTGGAAGGTTGGGTACAAAGTGAGGAAGAGGAGATTTGTAAATGAGAAGAAAATAAAGTTAAAGGGTTAATCACCTATTTGGTCCCTCAATTATTCGTGAACTGTCAATGTTGTCCCTTAATCCCGTAATCGTCGATTTAATCCCTGGAATAAAATGAGATGCGTCAACTTAACCCTTCCGGCCGAATTCCGTCTAATTGCCGATGAGGAGCTTGATTTAGCAGGGACAAACTAGACATTTCATATTTAAAAACCCAATTCTTCCTATTATTACGTTTGACTTTACCATTGTTGGAGCTTAAGACAATGATGCAAAGACGCAACACCAACAATCACAAGCATAGCAATTAACACAAAAGGTTATAAAGCTTAGATAATTGGATGCATCAATCGAAGCAAAAAAAAAAAATCACTGGCCACCGGCCTTATTCATTGGATTGGGTTTGAGATTGAAGTAAACCCTAAACGGAAGGATCGGAGAAGGTGGTTTTAGGCTCAGATCTGTGAGTTCGAAGGGGCAAAAGAGGAGCCTACGCCGCCATGGCTGCAAAAACCTGGGGATCTTCCAGGTTGCCAAGCCAAGATACGGGTGGATCAGCTCAGTGCCCAGATCAGTAGCCCAGAAAGAAGAAACATACAGATATCATCACAGCCAGGAAATGAAAACATCAACGTAACATAACCATGGTCCATAGTATAATTTGCGATGCTGCTACAAAGAAGAAATCTTTGGTAGTAGTAGTACATAACCAAACAACCCCCAGAATATATGCATTTCCATTATTCCGCATTTCTCTGTCTGTCTCTGTCTCTCTGTATTCATTTCTGGAAAAAAAAAAACAAAAACAAATCGACTGGGAAAAAAAACAAAAACAAATCGAAAGGGCTGTTGAAAATGGAGAGATCATTGCGAAACAGAGAGAGTCAACCGCCCCTTTCAACAAAATCCCACCTCTCTGTCGCTCCTCTCTTCCTTTCTGGCAAATATCCACACCTACATCGCACATCACCCATGAAATCCGCTGAAGATGTATTATACTGTTGGAAGACATTTTCGTTTTTCTTTCTTCGCTTGGAGCTGCTCTAGGGTTCTTGCGCTGAGTGGAATGAAGAGGGCAAGGGATATACCTAATAATAGGGAGAATTGGGCTTTTAAATATAAAATGTCCAGTTTGCCCTTGCTAAATCGAGCTCCTCACCGGCAATTAGACGGAATTCGGCCGGAAGGGTTAAATTGACGCATCTCATTTTATTTCAGTGGTTAAATCGATAATTATGGGATTAAGGAACAACATTGATAGTTCGCGAATAATTGAGGGACCAAATAGGTGATTAAAAAGTTAATTTTCAATTAGCAAGTCCAATAGAGGCACCGATCAGTGTCCTTACAACTTGCTATGGATAAAATAACTGCTACAAGGTGGCTAAAAGGTAATGGCCTGACTTCTTCTTCTTCTTTAAGAAGAGGCCTTCTTAGGAATTGCGGCTCCTTAAAACATCCTCAATGAATCTTTGAAGATCGCGCTTAGCCAACCCGCTTTCTGTTGACTCTCTGCACATCTCTCCAATCTGCTTTGCTCTTCTCCTCAATTCTTTACTTTCAATATTATCACACTCCATAAATCTCCTCACAAGTTGCGCAATCTCTCCTCTTTTCACTATACCACCATCATTATTATTAATCTTCCTCAAAACACTCCACCCAATCTTCCAATCTTCCACAATCTGCTTGCTGTTTGTGATCTGATCACGCGCTATCGGAAAAGCAAGAAAAGGAACGCCGGCGAACGCCCCTTCTTTGATTGAGTTCCAGCCGCAATGCGTCCAAAACCCGCCCACGGAGCGGTGGCGCAACACCCTCAGTTGATCACACCACGGCACTATTAACCCCTGCTTTCCGCCTCCGCCGCCGCTCTCCCTCAGCCGCTCCGTGTTTTCACGCGCCACCCAGAAGAAACGAACTCCGCTTTCATGGACGCCGGCGATAATCTCTTCCAACTGCTCAGCTGAAAGTGAGAGAAAGCTTCCCTGAGAAATATACAACACAGAACACGCGGGTTGAGCATCGAGCCAGCTCAGGTAATCTGGGCAGCTTTGGTTAGTATGGAAGTAAGGTATTGCAGAGCCGATGGAATAAATAGGGGTTTGATGTTTAGCTCTGAGAGCTTCAATGGCGGGACTTTCCAATTCTGCAATAGAAGTGAACAGAAGGTATTGCGCTCTCTGTGCTGCTGAGAAAGACCCAAGAAAATAAGAACGCACAGCTAGAACTGGAGGTAATTTGCAATGGAATGTTGGTGGAAGATCCTTCACAAGCATGGAAGAAACTCCAGGAATGTAGTCCACCACTTCTTCTCCTTTCTCTGCGTGTTAATTATGTGAAACACAGATTTTTATTTCAAATCTGACCCGAGACCAAACATTATGGGAGAAGTATTAAATCTAAACTCAAAACTTTTCAAGTGGTGTAATTAATAAACGTACCAGACAAATTCGCATCAAAATGCCCATTCACGACAAGCAATTGGCGATGAAAACAAAGAGAGAACACCGTGACAGAGCCGCACCAAAAACTCGCCACCGGAATATTCCTCCGGTTTCCGACACCCAGTGCCCACGTCAAGAGCACGTCGGAGATAATAACGCTTGCCGCCGGCGCCTCGACAGCGTCAAGAAGGCGGTCAACGGGAGCTTCCATATCCGTATAGACGGCGCGGATGAAGCAGGGATAATCTTTGGAGCGGATAGTCTCGGAAGGGAGAACATTGGGAATACACCCAAAGCGGACGTTTTCCGGCATGGCGTCGGAGCTGAGGAAACCCTGCCACTCTTGGGTGACCACGAAGGTGATCACAACTTGGGGTTTCGCCATGGCTATGATCTTGCACAGGTTCATCAACGGGTTGATGTGGCCTCTTCCTGGGAACGGTATGGCAACTATGTGGTCGGAGAATTTCTGGTCCCCCATTCCGGGAAAGCTCCGGGGAGGCAAAGTAAGTTGTACTGTGCTGTCTTATATAAACTCAAAAGCTAGTACAAATGGACAAATAATTGTGTATATATAAGCACACTATGGTGTGTTTGTTTCGCACATGGGAATCGATATCAGTGAAAGTATTTTACATGTTTGATAATAGGGTGTAACTAACGAGAATAATTATTATAGTTGGAGGAATAAAGGAAGAAGGAAAATGAAATCCTTATTTAATAAAGGTATAAGTTTTTCAATTGATGGGTATTCCAAATTCATAGTAGTATTCTAAAACCTGTCCAACAAACAATAACATATTCATACCTTATAACAAAACCTATCAACCAAACACACCTAAGATTGTCAATGACAATCTATCACGTAATTTAGCTATCAACTATGATAATTTAACTAGTTTATAATTTTTATTAACAAAAATTACAATGCAAGTTTTATCTTTAATAATACATCCTATTAATGGTGGTGAATTTTATATAAATCAAAATTTTTATAAGATTGGATAAAAACAAAACTTTTTAAATTTAAAATTAGTATATATGATTTAAAGTTAAATTGATACCACAATTAATTTTTAAAACTAATATTATTGTTAAGTTGTTTACTTTTAGTAAAAAAAATTCAATAAATGTACTGGTTAAACAATCAATAAATAGTTTTCAAAAAAAAAAAAACAATCAATAATGCACTAGTTTGATGTTGATATGTTAGGTGCAGAATTAACGTAATGTGATATATGGATAATAATAGTGGTGGGGCATGTAATAATTGTGGTGGGGATTTACCATCCATAATAGTGGTGGGGCATGTACCTCGTACACATGTTTTTTTTGTTTTTTGAATACTACTGACTCTATTACCAAACAAGTCATATATTATTATTCAATTAATTGAATAACACTTTTGCACTAATCTTATAATTAAATAAATGTACACGTTCAATATTATAATTTTTTATAATTTCATCTTTATTTTTATTATCTAAATATATAATAAAAAATTTATTCGTGGACAATTATTATTTGCTTTAATTCAAAAAATAAAAAACATCAGAAAGCATAATTGATCCAACGAATTTCATCAATTGTGTTATATAATATTCGATATATAATTTATATAATTGTATATGGATCCAAATATTCTTAAATTATTATAATAAATCCATTCCGTGCAATTTACATGCGAAAATACTAGTTAAAATAATAATACCCAATCCCTCCTATTTTAAGTGTCTGGTTCGGTTAACGAGATTTGACTGAAGTTATTTTTAATTCAAAATTCATAATATTAAGTTTAGTATTAGTATACAAAATTTATTTAATTAGAAACTACACTAAAGGTATTATTAAACACGCACAAAAATCAAATTTAAAAATGAGTAAAAAATACTAAAGAAAATAAACATAAAAAAATAAGAGTTAAACTTAACCCATAATAAATAATAAGAAAGATGGAATAATTTTTATTTTTATTTTTTTACTTTCAAAACATTGATTTAATGAATAAGGAGTTTTATTTTTTTTTTTTGAGAACAGAAAGATATATTAATTCAAATCCAAAGTAAGAGCATTACAAATGATGGTGGGAGGGGTTGAGAACCACTCCACACGATCAGACATAGAAACAGACTGCTTAGCTAACAAATGAGTTGCCTGATTCGCAAATCGCCTAGAGAACGATAAACTAATATGAGCAAACCTGCTCATTAAGTTTTTAATATCAGCTAAAATTAAATAAAAAGAGGAATCACCCAATGTCGACTTGAGAGCTTGCACAACTAAAAGAGTATGAAGTTTTATTTTAGACTTATTTTCAGCTTCACTTTTCAGGCATTAATAGGAATTGCGGCTCCTTAAAACATCCTGAATGAAAGTTTGAAGATCGCGCTTAGCCAATCCGCCCACTGTTGACTCTCTGCACATCTCTCCAATCTGCTTTGCTCTTCTCCTCAATTCTTTACTTTCATTATCACACTCAAAATCCATAAATCTCCTCACAAGTTGAGCAATCTCTCCCCTTTTCACTATGCCACCATCATTACTAATCTTCCTCACACTCCACCCAATCTTCCAATCTTCCACAATCATCTTGCTGTTTGTAAGCTGATCAAGAGCTATCGGAAAAGCAAGAAAAGGAACGCCGGCGAACGCCCCTTCTTTGATGGAGTTCCACCCGCAATGCGTCCAAAACCCCCCCACAGCGCGGTGGCGCAACACCCTCAGTTGATCACACCACGGCACTATTAACCCCTGCTTTCCGCCGCTCTCCCTCAGCCGCTCCGTGTTTTCACGCGCCACCCAGAAGAAACGAACTCCGCTTTCATGGACGCCGGCGACGATTTCTTCCAATTGCTCAGTTGAAAGTGAGAGAAAGCTTCCCTGAGAAATATACAACACAGAGCACGGGGGTTGAGCATCGAGCCAGGTCAGGTAATCTGGGCAGCTTTGGTTACTATTGAAGTACGGTATTGCAGAGCCGATGGAATAAATAGGGGTTTGAAGTTTAGCCCTGAGAGCTTCAATGGCGGTAGATTCCAAATATGCAATAGAAGTGAACAGAAGGTATTGCGCTTTCTGTACTGCTGAGAAAGCCCCAATAAAATGAGAACGCACAGCTGGAGCTGGAGGTTTGCAATGGAATAGTGGGGGAAGATCCTTGACAAGCATGGAAGAAACTCCAGGGACGTAGTCCACCACTTCATCTCCTTTCTCTGCGTGTTATGTCAAATGATAATGAAGAGATTTGTCTTTTGTGTGTAATAACTCACAAATTATATAGGAAAAATAAATTACACTAAAATTATGATTTAAAAGAGAAAATAATACAAGAATTATATTCTAGCCATGTATCCATTTATTTTTGAAACTACTATGTCTAGCTTTTTGAACAGTCTATTTAGCTCACAATTAAACTATTCCTATACAATAACTGAGCAAATTAAAGTTGAGACGACGGGTGGACACATTTCGAGTTTAACCTAAAATTTAATCTGGTTCAATCCAAATTTTAAAAATTCTTATTAATCTTTGATAAAATCAAGTCAAGCCCAAACTTATTCAAATAGAAAATAGATTAAATAGGTTCAAATCTCAAGTCTTACACAAATGATTTTTATTTCAAATCCGACACGAGATCCAAACATAATATAAAGTATTAATTAAAAAAATCTAAACTCAAAACTTTTTTCAAGTGATCTAATTAATAATTGTGATCCATTTGAACCCGAACTCAATCCGTGAAAATAAAATATACAGAAATGGAAGGTAGATAAGCTATAAATTGTACAACTTAAATTTTAAAAAAAATAATTCTACTTGTACTCTCAATTTATACTCTCATTACTAAGGGTAAAAATTGAGAATAAAATTTTAAAAGTATATCAAGTATTTTTTTTAAAAAATTTATTTATGAATATTAGTTTATAGGGAATCGCAAAAACAAATTAAACGTACCAGACAAATTCGCATCAAAATGCCCATTCACGAAAAGCAATTGGTGATGAAACCAAAGAGAAAACACCGTGACAGACCCGCACCAAAAACACGCCACCGGAATATTCCTCCGGTTTCCGACACCCAGTACCCACGCCAAGAACACGTCGGAGATAATAACGCTTGCCGCCGGCGCCTCGACAGCGTCAAGAAGGCGGTCAACGGGAGCTTCCATATCCGTAAAGACGGCTCGGATGAAGCAGGGATAATCTTTGGAGCGGATGAGCTCGGAAGGGAGAACATTGGGAATACACCCAAAGCGGACGTTTTCCGGCATGGCGTCGGAGCTGAGGAAACCGTGCCACTCTTCGGTGACGACGAAGGTGATGAGAACTTGGGGTTTCGCCATGGCTATGATCTTGCAGAGGTTCATCAACGGGTTGATGTGGCCTCTTCCTGGGAACGGTATGGCAACTATGTGGTCGGAGAATTTCTGGTCGCCCATTCTGACAGCAGAAGCCGACGGAGGCAAAGTAACCGGCGTAACAGTTATGATGTCTTATATAAACTCAGAAGCACAAATGGACTACAACTAGTGTATATATAGACACTACAACTCTCAATGTTATACAATGCAGTATCTGTTCATAACTACTTTCTCAACCTGAAGCACAAAGAGCCAATATAGCTTTCACTGAGACAAGAATCCACCCTTTTTCATATGGAAGTGCAACTAAACCACTGGGTCCTGGCCTATTTCGCAATTTATTTCATACATACACTAGATTTTTTTTTTTTGAGAACACATACACTAGATTTTTAGGTAAAAATTGTACATAATCTTTAGGTCAAACTTATAATAGTAATAATGGTGGAAGTAATTGCGGAGTAGCAGTAGAGGTAATATTAGTAAATTGGATATTGAAATAGTAGTTAGTCACATTTTTTTCAAACATAGGTCCGGGCATAGAATAATTAAATTGCCTATAAGGTGTAAAACGAACAATATAATACAAGAAAGAACAAGTAGTTTCAAACATTATAGGAGCACTAACTCCAATGTAATAGTCTATGAACTATACACTACAGTTAAACTTTAATAATGTTGGTAAGAATCAAACTGGTAGACATCTTTTAAGTATTGCGGTTTCTTGAAATATCTTCAATGAATTTATGAAGATTGTGTTTAGCTGATCCACCTTCTAAAGATTGCTTGCACGTCTCTCCAATTTTCTTTGCCCTTCTCTTCAATTCTTTACTTTCATTACACTCAGACCCCATAAATCTCCTCACAACTTCTGCAATTTCTCTTCTCCTCACTATACCATCATCACAACCCTTCTTCACCTTCCACCCAATCTTCCAATCTTCCACAATCATCTTGCCGTTTGTAAGCTGATCATGAGATATCGGGAAAGCAAGAAAAGGAACGCCGGCGAACGCCCCTTCTTTGATGGAATTCCACCCGCAATGCGTCCAAAACCCGCCCACAGAGCGGTGGCGCAACACCCTCAGTTGATCACACCACGGCACTATTAACCCCTTCTTCCCGCCTCTCTCCCTTAGCCGCTCCGTGTTTTCACGCGCCACCCAGAAGGAACGAACTCCGCTTTCATGGACGCCGGCGACGATCTCTTCCAATTGCTCGGATGAAAGTGAGAGAAAGCTTCCCTGAGAAATATACAACACGGAACACGCGGGTTGAGCATCAAGCCAGGTCAGGTAATCTGGGCAGCTTTCGCCATCGCCTTGGATAGGAATTGCAGTGCCAATGGAATAGATAGGGGTTTTGAGTTTAGGTGTGAGAGCTTCAATGGCGGCGGATTCCAGGTCCGCCACGGAAGTGAATAGAAGGTATTGGGCTTCTTGTGCTGCTGAGATATATAATATCAAGAAAAAACGAACGCATAGCTGGAGCTGGATGTTTGGCATGGAGTATTGGCGGAAGATCCCTGACAAGAATTGAAGAAACTCCAGGGATGTAGTCTACCACTTCATCTCCTTTCTCTGCAATGTCACGTTGTTAATGAATAACTCCAATTTTGCCACCTTAATTAATAGGCAAACAGGGTAAACCAGTTTAGGTTGATTAGCTCACGTAAGATTTCTTTTTTCATATATATTTGATTAGGTTTATTAATTTGGTTGAGCTGTTATAAATTATTTGACATCAATCACTGTGCTTATATAAAGTTTGTATGAGAAGACATACAGCTCAAGGTACTCATACTGTTTAGAACCTTTCACCTGCAGTTCTACTAACACAACTAACTAAGAGAAGAACATAATTAGGGGAGATCAAAGTCACTCCCACTATAACAAAGTTAAATTTCTCCTAATTAAGATTTTGTTAAATTAGTGTCACGTTATATTTATATTTTATAGAGTCAATTTAGCTTATAACTTAAGTAAATTCCTATCCAAGGCGAAATCCATGTTGAAGAAGAAGAAGAAGTCAGGCAAATCAAGCCAAGTTGGTTGATAACACAAGATTATAACTTTCTTTCTGATTACGTTGACCGGAGCCTTAAGATTACTACTCAATCAATCGCTCGGTTTCACAAAACATCAAACAAGATTAGCGCTGCTTTCCAAAAAAAAAACAAGATTAGCGACAATCACAAACAAATCGGCATCTATCAATTTAAGAAAAACTGTTTGATTATTATATATTCTCTTTAACTATGAATAGAAAGAGAAAGGTACCGCCATGCATCAGTGAGCTCCTTTAAAGCAATAATGATTATCGTCGAAGGTAAGCCCCGGCGGCCGGAGTAGTATATTACTATATTATTTGTATTCCATCAGACTCATATATTTGACTAGTAATTTACAGTCATATAGAGAACTCTTTTAACTTCAAATTTGTACTCTGTAGTAGAGAAGACAAAATTAAATTATTAAAGTAAAAATAGCTTAAGACATACGGCCATAGTCAAGCATGTGCTTCTCACCTACTTCACACATTAAAATAGAATATTATAGAGTATAAGTAAGTTTCTGTAGTCCAGTGGCATCAAACCATTCCCTGTATACGGGAGGTGGTGGGTGGTGGGTTTGAGCCTCAGTGGTGGCAATACTGGTTCTTGTGCTTCAATAGGTAGATATTGCATTTGTAATAGAGTCAGTAGTATTAAAAAAAAAAAAAAGTATAAGTAAGTTTCTATGAACTTCAATTAATTTTGAAAATGAATAATGATGGAACAATGGGCTGGGTTTAGGGAAAAAAATGGGTCAAAGAATAGAGATTTATGAGTGAATTGGGTCTCTAATGGAATGATAGGAGTTCATGGACAAAAGTTTGTTTAAGTTTAGGTGGGATTCAACTGGACTGAATAATAAAGTAGAGGCTGATGAAGTTTAAATATTGCAAGGATGGATCCAAACCACTGCCAATTCTCCTTCTACCATCTTCACTTTGACATTTCCATCGAGCAAATCAATCAATCTATAGTTAGTCAGTAGGTTGGGCAGGTGTGTTGGATCATTTGGCCTAAGTTTATTATCTTGTAATTGTTTATTTTATTGTAGCCCAAAAACTTTATTCCAAAGCTCTTGGACCCTATTAACTTAATATTATTTTTCTTGTCAATCTTTCCTAGGCTAACTTAGTTTTATGATGGACCATCCAGGTCAATTAAAACAATCAAATACTGTACTTTTTATTATACCTAAGTAGTTCAAATGGAAGTGTATGTGTGTGCGCACATTGTAAGAAGGTATAGGTGAGATTAGTTCTGATCCCAAAGTAAAAATTGAGAATTGAGAAACAATGACAAAATAAGAAAAAAATGACAAGATTAGTTTAGTAAATATTGTAAACTTAAATAGTTGTAATAGTAATCAGTTTAGTTGGCATGAGTGGATGTGCACTCTCATCTCTTAAAAGAGAACGAGAGTTCAAAATCCCTTCTTGTATGGACAGAACTTTACCCATTAACTAGACTGACCCGATACAAATAAAGATTAGTCTAAGTATAGTACATACAGACTTAAAGATGTCTCAATTCTCATATAGTTAAGGTCTAGCGGCGTCTAGCTAGAAATAAAATTGACTTTGTGTGTACCTCATTGATAAATCCTAATAGGCTGATGAGATCAGTTCTCATTTTTTAAAGGGATAAGTTATTCTAATTTAACCTCACATATATATACATATACATACATATATACACACACTGAAAGACCAATTTATGTGTAAATTAGTTGACATCACAAAAATAGTTTGCAGTTTGATTTGTGAATAATTCTGAATAATTCTTAGTATGGCATGGCATCCATGCATTTTTACATGTGTGAAGCAAACAATATTGGAGCGAACGGACTACTGACTAGGTTTTAGACTCTGTGAAAATTTATGTATCATCGGATGTATTTTGTATGCATGTGTAATCCACTTAAAGTTTGAGGTATTTAGCAAAATGTAATGACACTTTTTTCCTTTCCGGCCTCTCGCTTCGAAGCCGCAAATCAACACTATGATGACTAATGAATCAAATGAAAACCTGCACTCAAGTGCCAAGATGTGAACTTGTGCACTTAAAACAATTATATTAAGCACTTTTAAAAGATTTGTGTTGCACTCCTTTTGATTATTGATGTCTATTTTGCACATTTAGAGTATGTTATGTAGTTTTATAATTTATGAAATTTACGTATAAGTAGCACTTGTAAGAATCATAAAATACACTTTAAAGTAGGCAGGCGATCTGTCTATATGTATATATATATAATTAAAATTAAAATTAAAATAGGTTGCATATATACGGGGCGGCTGAATTTTGCATGCCACGCACCGACCAGCACCCAGACTTGGGAGGGGATCGGAGCTCAAGACTGATAAGAACCAATGCAAGTTAACCCTCCTTCACTCTTACTCCACACTCCCTAGCTCCTCACATGCTACAGTTGACTATTTCCCTACAACTTTAATTAATTAATAATCTTAATTGCCGACCCATTAATAGATCCAATACTATATTTCGTTTTTTTTAAGGATATGATGTTTAATTTATATCTATCTGTGTCTAAATGGTATCTAACTTTAATTATATGAAAGAGCTCCGACCTTATCTAGATGATTAACGGAGGCCAGGCCGGGTTATATATTTTATGAACAAAAATGATCGGAGAATTGAATTGAAGCTAGTGTTCATCAACAATACATAAAATGCTAGCTACAGCGCGCCAGAATCTGATGATAGATGATTACAACATGCACTAGAACTCCAAAACGGGAGGCATATATATATATATATATATATATATATATGCTGCTAGCGGCTTAGCTTCCGATCAAGTCCAGAGGGACTCTCTTTTTAGAGGGTCTTGCGTGGCGGCGGCGGGATTGCTAGAAGAGGTAAAACCTGCCAGCTGGTACTGCAGTTGCTGGAGGGTGTCCAGGTTGGAAGTAAACGCAGCATTAATATTTGCGGCGGCGGTGGATGTAGTGGACACAAGGAGCGAAGATTTGTCGTCTCCGACGCCGTAGAGTTGATGATGAGGCGGCAAGATGGCGGCGGGTTCTTGCTGCTGCATCTGGATGCATAGAATCTCGGCCTGGGCCACGGCCAGCTGCATTTGCAGCTGCGACACTTGGTTCTGCAAATACGAGATCGCGCCCACGCAGCCGTGCACCGGATCTCTCACCCGCGCATTCGCTTCGTACACCAGGCTGCTCACCGCGTCCGCTCGCTGCTGCACCGGAAGCTCCTGATCGAAACAATCCAACACTCAACTCATCAACGCCGCCATTAATAATGAACAAATTAAACCGTACCAACCTCCATATACAACATAGATCAGATTATGAGGTAACCCCGCCCAGGTGGTAAGAGTGATCCACCTACAGTCCAGAGGTTGTAGGTTTGACCCTCAAACTCCTGGGTCAGGGATAACCTAGGCTGGTTTACCTCTTTGTTGTCCTTTGCCGGCTAAGATCACTGGGCGAGGAAAACAACCTCGTTAAAATAACATAGATCAGATTACGACATACCTGGAGCATTTTGCTGATATTACTTGCGCCGAAAACCTTGTGGACAATGGCGAACTTGTGAGGGTCATCGGGAGGGAAGTATGGGGCAAAAATGCAGTCTTTGGCGCAGCGGCGCCTTAGCAATTTGCAGGAAGCGCAAGGAGAGCTTCCTCCGCCCATTTCTGCCGCCTACCTCACCACCGCAATCAAACTAAACCTGCCAATGCCTAGCTACCAAAAAGCAAACTAAAGATCGATCCGGTAAGGTA
>CM008342.1:44842020-44852488 GCA_002525835.2 Ipomoea batatas | reverse complement strand
AAACACTATGTTATTCTTTAGCTTAGCATGACATAACTAAAAGCAATGTCGAAAGTTCACTCTTTTAACATGGAACATTATGCCTTAAAGCACACGCATAATGTTTCGTGTTGCAGATGTGACTACTGGAGTCCAATTATGTTCTCTCCTCGGGTTGCTGTTATTCTTAGTGACCTACCCCTTGCTATATTGCAGGTAGTTAGAATTAATAAGTGCGCAAAAGCTGAAAATGAGAATGAGACTGGAATGATGGCAGACCAACAGGTTTGATTAATTTGGGGGCTTTTGTATGTAG
The DNA here is from genome assembly GCA_002525835.2 of Ipomoea batatas. Classification (NCBI taxonomy): domain Eukaryota; kingdom Viridiplantae; phylum Streptophyta; class Magnoliopsida; order Solanales; family Convolvulaceae; genus Ipomoea; species Ipomoea batatas. The sequence continues at coordinate 44,852,193 of CM008342.1, read as the reverse complement.
CTTTTTCTTTTTTTTTTTGATTTTGTGGTGGGTATCCCTGGGCCCTTGTGAATGACCTCAGGTTTTTGTGTCTCAAAAGAGGAGATTATACTATACACATAATCCTTCCCTTTAATAAAGCTCCAACTTTTATCAATATGGACCAGCTTTTCAAGGTGGGTTTGGATGGATTTAACCTTGAGATGTAGAATTCCAAATCTTTTAACTTGTTCTCTTTCTATTTGGAATTATTATCGTGCATTTTCCAACTCCATAGAATGTAGATTAAAAGTCAAGGGTCCAGCATATACAGTGCAAGTCTTTCCTTGGATCTGTCAAATTAGGTTTCTTTCTTTTAGCTGTCACCTAAAAGATTCATGCACCAGTGTTCCCACCAGGAGGCTCGGCCTGTCTTCTTGTGACGAGAGATCTCCTGTTTCCTAACCATCAATAGTTCCAAGTCTAATAGGTTGGAGATGATCAGGACAACCTTGTCTCTAGCCTTCAAATTCAGGCATTTGTTTCGATTCATGATTGCAGTAACCTAAGATCTTCTACTCTTGTATCAGATTCTCCTAGGTTGAGAAAGCGCGTCCTATGTAGTCTACACTATCTGTTCATATTCTTCAGTAGACTGGTCAATGAAGGTTTCTGTTGTGAGAAGGAATGCTTTTGATTTTCCTGTGTTTGAATGCAGGTTATGATTTCCATGTTGAGACTGAAACAGGTTCTGTTCTGTTTGTAGTTTTGTGTGGAATTCCAGTTTCAGTATTCCCTTATCTCCCAGCCACTTCTTTTGACATCCTTGTATTTTTGTTGGTCTTTGTTTGATTAGAGAAAAAGAGAGTGTTAGAAATGTTTCATTAAACTTTATGTCTTTCCTTAGTCAAAGATCACTTAAAATTATTTGTCATTAGCACAATTAGCGGCCATCTTGGTGAAATTCATTGAGGTCATTAATTATGACTATGAAACTTAAAATGGTTTGACGGTTGAGAAATATGAATCTTTTTTTTTTTGAAAATAGAGAAATATGAATCTTATTCTTGAAGAAATGGAATATGCAGGGAATAAATATAGGTCATGTATGGAGTATGAATTTTCTTTCATTATTTGGTTTGTGGAAGGAATAAAATATGTTTCTAATACAAAATACAAATTGTTAATGACGAATTAGGACTAATCAAAACTAATACTCCCTATGTCTCATTTTATTTGTCCTATTTATTATTCATTGGTCAAACCAACTCTTTCTTCATTGTTTTTTTTTTTTTTAAATTTTTTTTTTGTGTTTAATAGTACTTTTAATGTAGTTTCCAAATATATAAATTTAATGTTAAACTTAATATTATGAAAAATTAGATTAAAAATAACTCTAGTTAAGTCTCGTTAAACGAACCAGTCAACCAAAATGGGATGGAGGATGTAAGATATTCTTGAAAATTCAAGAGTAGTGATGAGGATTATTCCTCGACATCCGTGCCTTGCTGATGGTTGGCATCCGCCCAAGTATAAGAGAGAAGCTCAAACCGACTTCTTTTGTCCTGGAGGAATCGTCCTCCTGAGCTTATCAGTAGCCGAGCACCTTTGGAGGGCAGCATATGCATATGCTTGTGTAATCATCGTGTCCTGATCCAAGCAGGTCGAGTTCGACCTACTGACTTAATACCAACAGTAAATGGCAATACCCCAAGGAGTATTGGGGCACGTAGTCAAACCTTCTTGGGTCCCGACTTGAGCCTGTGCATGGATTCCACGTGCCCTACTTGTTGCAAGTATTAGAGGCAGTAGAATAAGTCCTGTTAGTTAGAGTCAATTTCCTATTTCATAGCCTATTGTATAGGTTTCCTATATTATTCCTTCCATGTATTGTTTATCAATTCAATCAATTCCAAAACAAACTCCTCAATTTGGTATCAGATTAGCGATAGGATTTCTTTCTCTCTCTCTCATCTACGATGGCCGCGCAAGACTCCGAACGTACCGTTTCCGCAGCTGTCGCACCAACGCCGTCCAACACCCATCAGAACCACCTTACCTCGGCGCACCACTTCGTGTCGCTTAAACTAACGACACACAACTATCTGTTCTGGCGCACCCAATTGGTGTCGTTCCTCAAAGGCTAGAACTTACTTGGCTATGTCGACGGGAGCACTCCGTGTCCACCGGCTACGCTCTCTCCGTCCCCTGATCCCACCGCTGCTGCGTCGTCGGAGGCCACCTCCGCCGCTGCTGTCAACCCGGCGCATGCAGTTTGGATTCAACAAGATCAAAACATCTTGTCCATGTTGGTGTCCTCACTCTCGGAAGAGGTAATGTACCTCGCGGTCGGCCGATCCACCACGCGAGATGTATGGTGTTCCATCGAGGCCGCGCTGAGCTCATCCACCCGTGCTCACTGCCTCAACCTTCTAGCCCAATTCCAGTCGCTTCGGCAGGGAGACTCCACGCCGGCGGAATATCTCGGACGGGCACAGCTTCTCGTCGAGGATTTGGCACTTGCCGGCCGGCCGGTTTCCCTCGACGAACAGAACCTCTACGTCTTCAGGGGGCTTCGGCCGGAATTCAGAGCAATAGCGGCTTCCTTGGTCGTCTAAGGTAACCCCGTGTCAATCCCTCAACTATCTGACTGCTTGCAAACTCAGCAGTTCATCTATGGCGATGAGTTCGCTGCTGGTGACGCTACTCTGCCGTCTGGGAATCCGACGGCGATTGTCGCGAACAGAGGTCGGCGACACGCTGGTGATGGAGGATCCGGTGGCCGATAGCATCGTGGCGGTGGCCGCGGACAGTGGCAGGCGAGAGGCCGAGGAGGCCAAGGGCGTGGTGGTCGCGGAGGATCACCGCGTTGTCAGATATGCCGCTCACACGGCCACACTGCCGTGTTCTGTTACCGCAGGTACTCGGATCAGCCATCGGCGCAAGCTCATGTCGCGGTTGCTGGTGACGTCGGCGTCCAGCAGGAGGGCGCTGCCTGGATTCCAGACACGGGAGCATCCTCCCACGCCACTCCTGATCCAGCGATGATAACGCATGCCGAGGGATATTCCGGATCTGACGTTCTCCGAGTCGGTGATGGCACAGGTTTGGGTATTTCTAGTATTGTTTATGCTACGATTCCCTCAGTTTCTAAATCTCTAAAATTGTCTAATATTCTGCATGTGCCTAATCTTTCTATGCCATTGTTGTCTGTTAATCGGTTTACTCGTGATAACAATGTATTTTTCGAATTTCACCCGTCGTGTTTTGTTGTTAAGGATTCCATCACCAAGGCAATTCTGCTTAAAGGGCCTAGCTTGGGTGGTCTGTACCAGTTGCTTGTTCCTCGGTCTCATATGGCGTTTGTATCCGCCCGTGCGTCTCCCGCGGTGTGGCATCGTCGGTTGGGTCACCCACACGGTCGTGCTCTTCAGCGTGTCCTAAAGGAGTGTCCAGTTGTTCCTCATAAGTCGGCTCTCCCACATCTCTGTTCACCTTGCCAACTCGGAAAATCATGTCGTTTTCCATCAAATAGCATAAAAACTTCTAGTTGTAATGTCTTAGATCTCATTTACACAGATATTTGGGGCCTGGCGCCCGTTATTTCAGCTGGGGGTTTCCGTTATTTTGTTCTATTTGTAGACGATAGCACTCGGTTTTGTTGGTTTTATCCTCTTCGTGTAAAAACTGATATATACAAAGTGTTTGACCTTTTTCGGGCCATGGTAGAACGGCTGTTTTCCCGTTCTATCAAGGCTATACAGTCCGATTTAGGGGGTGAATACAAACGCCTCCAACAATTGTTTCATTCCCTTGGAATTGTGCACCGTCAGTCGTATGCATATACACATGAACAAAACGGCCGTGTAGAGCGCCGGCATCAGCACATCGTTGAGACCAGTCTAGCTCTACTCGCTGATAGTTCAGTCCCGCTAAGACACTGGGATTCAGCCTTTGAAACGACCACTTATCTCATCAATCGCTATACAAAATCCCACCCACATCCCTACGAGTGTTCGGGTGTCTGTGTTTTCCCTATCTAAGGCCTTACAACCGTCACAAAATCGAGTTTCGTTCCGCCCCGTGTGATATGGTTGCTTAAATACTAATACTGGAAATACATTTATTTGTCGCCATGTCCGATTTGACGAGGGTGTTTTCCCATTTGCTACTATGTTACAGGAGAAACAGCAGCTCCCACCGGCACCGGAGCCGTGGGGAACAAGTCTCATGATACCGGCTATAACACAGACAACACCACCCACTCCTGCACCGGTGACAGTACCCACCGTCAGTCCTACACCTCGGGCTACACAGCGCCGTGGTACTGGTGAGCCGCAACAAAGAGGCCACACCATGCGCCTTCGTCACATGACACGAGGTACTGGTGAGCAGTTTTACGCCCTAACAGCGGACTCCACTCCAGCCGATCCCACCTGTTACACTCAAGCAGTTAGGCACCCTCAGTGGTGTGACGCAATGGACCAAGAGTTCAATGCACTCCTTCATAACAATACTTGGACGCTAACTCCGCCAAAGCCAGGTATGAATATTATAGGGTGCAAGTGGGTATACCGGACCAAGAGGAAGGCAGATGGCGGAATAGAGCGTTACAAGGCTCGTCTTGTGGCCAAAGGGTTTAATCAAGTAGCAGGAGAGGACTTTTTTGATACATTCAGCCCAGTGGTGAAACCCACGACGGTTCGGCTTCTCTTCTCTATAGCTGTTTCTCGCAGGTGGACACTCCGGCAACTTGACGTCCACAATGCATTTCTAAATGGATTCTTAGCCGAGACTGTTTATATGAAACAACCCCCGGGCTACGAAGACCCGGCTCATCCGGATCATGTGTGTCATCTTCAACGCTCCTTGTATGGGCTCAAACAGGCTCCTAGGGCGTGGTTCAAGCGACTTCACGATTTTCTCATCTCCACCGGGTTCTCCGCTTCAAAAACCGATGTCTCTCTGTTTTACTACACCCGTGGCACCACTAAAGTTTTTTTGTTGGTTTTCGTGGACGACATCATCATGATGGGAGATGACTCGGCTCTAGTTGACTCACTACTTCTGCGGCTGTCAACGGTGTTCAAGATTAGGGATCTTGGCACCCCGAGTTTCTTTTTGGGCATCGAGACACTACCTGTTGAGGGCGGCTTGGTTCTGTCACAACGGCGTTATATGAATGATCTATTGGTTCAGGCAGGTATGACTGATTGCAAACCACTCACGACACCGGCATCGGTCACTCAGGCAGTAACTCCCGCAGATGAGGTATTTGACAACCCGACTCAGTACAGGCGTTTGGTTGGGGCACTACAGTATTTAACCATCACTCACCCGGATCTCTCTTACGCCGTTAATCGCCTGTGCCAGTTTATGCATACTCCCACCGTTGAGCATTGGGGTCTCCTGAAACGTGTCCTCCGGTATGTTATGGTCACTCTAGACTACGTGCTCCGAATCGCACCATCACCCTCAACGGATATTCATGCGTTTTTCAACTCCGATTGGGCTGGGTGTCCGACAGATCGCAAGTCCACTAGTGGGTATGCAGTGTTTATTGGGTCTAACTTGATCTCTTGGGTTTCCCGCAAGCAACGCACCGTCGCTCGCTCCTCAACAGAGGCTGAGTACAAGGCCTTAGCTGATGTCTCGGCTGAGGTCACATGGGTCGTATCGTTGCTACAGGAATTAGGGCTACACTCCGGTCGTCCAGCCATACTCTGGTGTGACAATCTCGGCGCAACATACATGTGCACGAATCCGCTATTTCATGCTCGCACTAAACACGTGGAGATTGACTATCACTTCGTCAGGGACAAGGTTGCCTATGGGGACTTCCAGGTTAACTTCGTGTCGACTAAAGATCAACTTGCTGACATCTTCACCAAGCCTCTACCAGCTACACGGTTTGCTACTCTCCAGTCCAAGCTCAATGTTGTTCCTCTCCAACCATGCGCTTGAGGGTAGGGATGACCACGGTTCGGTTCGAACCGAACCGTGTACTGTTGGAACCGGAACCGTACGGACGGTTCCGGTTCCGGTTAAGGTTTGGAACCGGAACCGCCGGTTCCTGTTCGGAACCGGAAAATAAAAAAAAAATTCTTTTTAATTATTATTTATTATTTAGTTAAAGTTTAATTATTATTTGATTAATGTTTAAACATTAAATAACATTTTAAAATTCAACTATAACAATTTTTTTAAATATAGTTTAACTTTGAAGTTTAAATATTTAATATAACTATTTTAAAAACATTTTAGAATGAAAATTTTTCTACAAAAAATATTAATTGTTGAATTTGGACAATTTTAAAAATTAAAAAAATTACAATTTTTTTTTAAAAAAATCCGGTTCGAACCGGCGGTTCGAGCCGGAACCGCCGGTTCCAAATCGTACTTGGAACCGTACCCGTAAGGTTCGGTTCCGGTTCGTCCAATTTCGGAACCGGGAACCGCCGGTTCGGAACCGGAACCGAACCGTGGTCATGCCTACTTGAGGGGGTGTATTAGAGGCAGTAGAATAAGTCCTGTTAGTTAGAGTCAATTTCCTATTTCATAGCCTATTGTATAGGTTGCCTATATTATTCCTTCCATGTATTGTTTATCAATTCAATCAATTCCAAAACAAACTCCTCAATTGCAAGATCGGAACTTGCTTCCTCGACATCCCTATAAATACTGCATTTATTGCTAGGAGAGGAATCTTTTGGCTATTCTTACATGCTAAGTATATGCATGGGAGCCCCTGACCCACTTTCACGTATTTCGAGTTTCGTAAATTAAACCAACAAGCAGACTACGTAGAGGGGCCGTATTTGGAACCAACCTAGCATCATATCTTGTAGTTAATACTGCCCGTATATCAAGTGACATAAATACCAAGTTCTCTTGGAATAAGGTTTTCTTTTTGTAAGGGAAGTTGCTCATTTTCAAAAATACTATTCATGGAAATAAAATTTTAAAAAATAAAATGATTTATCGAACAGTGAAATAAGTATTTCGTTTCTAACATGTTTTGTGAATCAAACCTGGTGTAAATGTCTTTTTAAGGGGTAGCAAAGTAGGTAGAACATAATTTTTGTACTTAAAGATCACGAGTTCAATTTTTGTAACACTTTCTTAGTTGAGCTCGTTACATAAGGTCTTCATTGTGCAGTTTATATTTCTTGTGTGATTTATGGGTTATTTATTAAACATGAGTTGGTGGCCGAGAGTTTTCTTCGTTACAAAGAAAGAAAGAAAGAAAAAAAGATATGTTTTCCTCCAAATTTTTCCTATTATTTCCCTTATGATGTGGCTTAAAATCATTGACTTGAGTTATCTTATCATTGATTAAAAAGAAAGTTAATTAAAAAATGTCATCTAAGGAGAGGAAGATTGGAGGGGCGGATAGTATTACTCATTAAAAAAACACATATTGTCCATGAATGATTTGAAATCCTACCAAAATGGTATCTATTTGGTCATTAGGTGTCGAATGATGTCTAAACAATTCAAGATGGTACACTTCAAAAGTCAAAACCCAGAAGGGCTGTTACCAAAAGCTTTTATGATTCCAACTTAATTATTACTCCGTACTACTTAGTTCATAATATTATAGAGATTAAATTGTTTAAATGACACCTAAACACTACTTAACAGCTACCTAAATTCTTATAAATTAACCTAAAAGTTGCAGATCTGCGTTTATTATTCCCGGACACAGCATATGTGGCGCACAAAGCTATATGTGGCACCCATTGCTGGGCGATGCCATTATTTATAGGATGCATGCAATTGCATATGCCCAAGTACAAACGCCTACCCCATCGAATTTGGCTGGGATACGATAAAATCATAGTGTTCTAACTAATCTCGAATAATTATGCTCCAATTTTTGTACGTCTCTATAAAAAAAAAGTTGAATATGATAAATATATTGGAGATAAGTGGATGGTAACGAGGCGGGGCTCTCCAAAACCCCGATCTCGTCCTCGTTCTCGTTCAATTCTCGGCGGAGAATTGAAAATAGTCCTTCACCTGTATAAGGCGATGGGCTAGGATTGAAGCATTCTAGTCTAAGGACCTGCTTACAAAAATTACAACTGGCGGTATGACAGACCCAATGGGACAGACTAGTTCGCATTGACACTTCAATTTCCAATGACCTCTCATATTTCTAGTGAGATTCAAAGTTCGGACCCCATACTACTGCAAAATCAAGGTTTTAGGGTGATAAATCGATGCTAACTGAGTTAGTCGTGTGGGATTTAGTTGTTATATAGTGGACCATGGTTGTCAAATGAAACTGTAGTGTAATTAAAATGATACTTTAGTGTTGCTAAAATGAAACTATTGTATGTGGAAAATGAAACTAAAAAACAGAGTTTATCCAACAACGTATATATTGTTAAATGAAACTGTAGTATAATTAAAATGATACTTTAATGTGGTTAAAATGAAACTAGTGTGTAACAAATAAAACTAAAATCCGGAGCCATACAATATCATATATTGTCAAATGAATGTGGAGTGTAATTAAAATACAGTAATACTTTAGCATTATTACAAATAAACTACTGTGTGTAGAAAATGAAACTACAAAATTGAGCTCATATAATAATGTATATTGTCAAATGAAACTGTAGTATAATTAAAATGATACTTTGGTAATACTATAATGAAACTAATGTGTGTGAAAAATAAAATTGAAAAACAGAGCAATATTATCAAATGAAAGTAAAGTATAATTAAAATGATACTTATTTTATGGATCACATTACTATATAGACCGTGGTCCACAGTAAAATTTGCCTGTGGAATTTGTCCAGTTCGATTTTTACAACATTAGATGGAAATATACTAGTCCAAGAATTAGGGCAAATTATGCTATGGACCCGGGTCCACCTCACATGTTCACAATTTTAGAATTATATATTCACAATTTTAGATCTCAATATACAAAATTACATTACTCAATATTTACAATTTTTGAACTCTATATTCACAATTTTGTTATATAAATTTAAAAATTATGTTATACTAAATTGTGTTATACTGTTGAACATAAAATTATAAAATTGTGAACATGAAAATATGAAATTGTGAACATGAAAATATGAAATTGTGAACATAGATTCGGGTCTACCTTACAAAGTGAATCCGAGTCCATGACATAACAACCGAATAATTAGATGGTTTGGTAAGTTAATTGGGCCATCACTTATGCAGCAACGGAAACGCTATAGTCGTATGACATTTGGGTCAGAAATATATTCGCTGGATTGATTTCAATTCTTTTTTTTTTTTTGTAGAAATTTCAATTCTTTTTTAGAAAGGTAAGATCTTACATTCTAGCTTCTACATCGGAGTGGTTGAATAGACAAATTACGGTCCACATGTAAGAGTAACGCACTTTATGGTTCTAAAAAAATATAATAATGGCTTTTATGTGTTAAAATAATGTGCTTTATGCATTAAAATAATAAAATTTTTGAAGTAAAATAATATATTTGATGAGTTAGAATAATATCCATTATAAGTTATAAACATGTATGTTATAGTAAGATGCGCAAAAAAAATTAAAAAATTAACAATGTTGCTTTTAGACTGTGTCCACAGTCCATATGCAATAACTATCGGTTGAATCAAGATTCAGGAGCAACGACGTCACTTCATCTCAATTCACAAACGACGCCGTATTTGAAACGCGTCTTGTCTCCGGAGCTCCATTTCCCCGTTATGGTCCATCAGGCATCAGCCAGTCTCTCTCTCTCTCTCTCTGTATCGCCTTCTCCATAGAGGGCCATAGATAAGAAACTATTGTCTCTTCGCAAAACCCTAACACAAAGCTCTTTTCCCTTCAAATCCCATAAATACCCTTCGCTCCCCCCTATGAAAATTCTTCACCAAGTTACCCTTCCCCAAGCTAAAATCCAAAACCGAAGCCTAACTCAATCACTGCTGCTCTCTTCTCCATCTCCGATTCCATTCCTTTCTTCTCCTCAGCTCCAATCGGTACCTTCTCTCTCTCCCTCTCTGTATCTATTTAGATTAATTTTTGTTCTTTGCTTCTTAGATCATCATAGATTTAATCGATTGACTCTGGCACTGTTCACGAGGCGGTGGTAGTGGTTATTTGTTTTGATGTTACCGATCGTAGCTGGATTTATGTTCTTGAAATTTCCGGATCTTAATTTGTTGACTACATGCCTAGTTTTGATCATTTCTATC
>CM008342.1:44794619-44808877 GCA_002525835.2 Ipomoea batatas | reverse complement strand
GCACCAACAATTGATGGAAACAAATCAAAGCCTGCAACATAAATAGCAATATCAAGAGAGGAATTACATCAAAGATAGAAATATGGCCACATATTCATAAATGGAGTTGGAGTTTTTATTTATTACCCCAAACCTTTTTTTTCTTTATTACTGCAGGTAATTTTTAACAAGATTTTCTAAAATTTTGAACAACAATGTTTAAAGATTGAAATTTTGTTCCAATATTAGACTGATATTTGGATATACTCCAGATTACATTTATCCATTCAACCAGAAAGTCAAACTACCCATGAATTTTTTCAAAAACAAAAAAACAAAAACAAAAAAAAGAAACAAGGAAAAAGCTTTTTTTTTTTTTCCAGCCCTTACCATTTTGTTTGGTTGTGAGCAACTATATGGACGGCCTTCTTAGTCCATGCAAGGTCCCACCAGCCATCCACATTGCCATCATAATTGAACAAAATAATTGTGAAACTCTCTGAACGAAACTGAATTATAGAAAGAAAAAAATTAGGCAAAGAATTTTATGAGATGATTATCCCCACCCTTAGGGGAAAAAAATAGTTAAAGGCATACGTAGTACAATTTTGTACCTTTTGAGCAATTTTGTTAACATTATCCTTCTGTTTAATTGCAACTGGCATTGCCAACAAGTTCAGAGATCCAGGACCATCAGCCTAGATGGAAAACATAAGTCTGAAAATAAGGGAGGGTGGAGGGGACAAATGTGATCTCAGATATATAATTGTAATTATCAGGATATTAATATTCCAAAATCTTGTTTCAAAAAAGAATATTCCTAAATCTTGTTTCATTGATCTCAAATCAGTAAGGAGAAGAATGAGACCTTTGATTCCAAAGCACTCATTGCCCAGAGAGGCTTTAGTTAAAGATCTGATTTAGGTTCATTAATACCATGAGGTAAACTGTTCAACCTTTTGCTCGCCATACCAGAAAGCTGTATCAAAGCAATTAAAACATCTCATAAAGGTGATGAGATGTGGAAATGGTTTAAGTCAGTAATTTATTTAAAGCTAGTAATCACTGCCATGCAAATTTGAGAAGACACAATCTAAAAACAGTGTTTGAGTGACAAATTGTAGCAATCCAAGAAAAGAAAAGATGAAATGATGTCAATTTAATAGCAACTTGGCACTAAAATTACCTACCTTCAAAGTGTATGAGGGACCATATTCTGATACTGTCTGATAATGAGAAAAGTTACAAGAATATTATTAGGATCCAAAAGAAAGAAACTCTGTAATAAAAAGGATATAAAAATAGTTCTTAACTACTATGCTATGGATATGGAAGAATTTTACCATTCATCTGAATCCTTTCTTATTCATCACACAACAATAACAAAGTATACTACTACTTTAATGCAAAACTAATGGCAGGTGCAAAACTCTTTATTGACATCATTTTCATAAGAGAAATTTTTAGGCACAAAAGCACTGACATCTTGTTCATTCCAATTTCCAGGAGAACACTTCCTAAATTTAGGATGTGTAGGAGCAAAATCCTATCACACCTTCATGCAGAGCAATATTGGAATGTTTAAAGCAAAACCTAGAGATGTCACTGGCCAATATGCACATAAAATCACTTAAATTCAAAATATTAAAATAAGCAAACTTATAATGGTACAGAATAACAGAAATACCTCAGTCCGTCGATACTGAAAATTAGTTGTCCTATATACAATAAATAGCATTACTGTAAACATAATTCCCATAAATGCTAGCTGTTTCATCTTCATTCCACATGTTCCCTGCAATAGCATTTATTATGCTTAATACACAGTATGATTTTGGATAATTGAACATACACCAGCTGTTTCATCTTCATTCTCACACTTTATTTACAACCTGCTCAAGATCTGCAGTACTTGTTTGAATATGGAGTTCTATTACATTAACAGAAAATTAAAAAAAAAAAAAAAACAAAAAAGCAATTCCACATTCAGTCATGGAAATCTGGAACAGTTTCAACCAAAAAAAAGAAGATAATATCTACAGCAAGTTAAAAGCTGAACTAAACTCACCTAATCTCATATTGAATGGTGTAATCAAAATATTACTAAAATAATTTAAATCAAAACATTACCCACAGTCCACAGAGAAGAAGAAGACCACCACCGTCGCTGCCACCGCTAGGACTACCGTCTATCTGCTGCTGGACGAGAAGGAGAGAGAGAGACGAAGAACCTGCCTCTGCCACCGCCTGGGACTGCCTCGCCTCCGCCGCCGCAACTGCCACCGTCGTTCCTCGTCGATCCGCTGGAACGTCGACCACCACCATCGCGCCCGCTGTCTGCTCGTCGTGAATGCCATCCACCACACTATGCCTTCGATCTGCTGGACAAGAAGGAGAGAGAGACGAAGAACCGGCCGCTACCTCACCTTCACGGCCGCAACTGCCGCCGGCGTGTTGAGCTCGCCGGTCTACAGTTCGAAGAAAGAGAGAAAGACGGCTGCAACTTGGAAGGGAAATGATGAAGAATATACCTAGGGCTAAATGTTTATATCTGATTTTACATTTGCATTTAGCGACGGAATTTGAATCCGTCGCTACATCTAGCGACGGATTCAGATTCCGTCGCTAGATTTAATTTAAAAAAAATCTTAGACTCACCTAGATATTACACTAGCGACGGAAATTTGAATCCGTCGCTATATCTAGCGACGGATTCAAATTCCGTCGCTATATCTAACGACGGATTAAAATTCCGTCGCTAGATTTATTTTTTTAAAACAATTGTAGCCCGCTCCATTAATTATCTAGCGACGGAATTTGAATCCGTCGCTAGATTTAGCGACGGATTCAAATTCCGCCGTTAGAACATTATTCCCGGGTTCATTTTGCTTCTAAAAAAATGAGCGCGAAATTTTTGACAAAAATCCGTCGCTAATCCGTCGCAAGTTTATGCGCGAAAATTTACCGCTAAAATTAGCTACGGATTTAACGACAAAATTTTTCCGTCGCAAAATTCCGTCACTAATCCGTCGCTAATCCGTTGCTAATTTTCAATTTTTTAAAAATAAGTAAATCCGTCGCTAAACCGTCGCTATTCTGTCGTTAAATTAGCAACGGAATGAATCCGTCGCTAAATCCGTCGTTATTTCCGCGTTTTTTTGTAGTGTATACTTTATAGTAAAATAAAATATTAATTGGACCACATTGCAAAATTTATTGATTTTCATTGAACCCAACATTGTTCCTACGTCAAATTAGAATCGGACCACATGGAAGATTTATTAGTTCACATGCTAACTCAACTAAAAAAATGGTCACCTGCAAAAACTATAAAATTATCCAATGCATACAGTCAAGGGATGCCATATATGCAATGTTTCATTCATTAGTCATTACCACATTAATTGAAGAAAGCTAAGGAACATACCAAAGGGACAAAATACAAATCAATTAAGTTTAACCATATTAATAAAAATATTAAGTATATTTTTAGAAAGTATCACTCCACTTAAGTTTTAAGTGAAGAAAAATGAAAAAAAAAAAAAAAAGAAAAAAAAGAAGAAAAAATGAGTAAATTATATCTTGGACTCGGAATTATTTTGAAAAGTAAATCCTAATACAAGTTTATTTTTAATATATTGCATGCCAAGATGAACACTAAGAATGACATGCAATATACTAAAAATGAACATGTATTAAGGTCCATCCTCTTGCAAGATATAACGATTGAGCAAAATGAGGCCAGGTGAAATGTATGTCACATTCTAATATCAATGATCACACATCAGAGGGTAAAATAAAAGTATGTCTGCACATTTATGTTTATATATTACATGTTCAACATGTTCACATGACATTGTATGGGTTGACTCTAATACTAAATTGAAGCATGAGTTCTATCTCAACTAAAAGTTTAAGTTGAGAGTTGAACTGTAAATTTATTTTTATTATTATATGCTTAACACTTACAACCTATGTTTCTAAATTTTATGTAGCATCAACTAACGCAAATGAAATATAATGTAGAAAAGGAATGGCAGTATCATACCTGTGGAAATACGGCTTCGACATCCCATTTTGTGACTTCACTTCATCATCAAATCTTGACCGTTGATGTATACTTTATAGTAAAACAAAATATTAACTGGACCCCACATTCCAAAATTTATGGATATTATATTCATTGAACTCAAAGTTCTTTCTATGTCAAATTAGGATCGGATCGGACCACACGGAAGATTTATTAGATCACCTACATGCCAACCAAAGCTCAAAAATGGTCACACCCAAAAAATAAATAAAATCACAATTCATGCATTCAATGCATGCCAAGCAATAAGGATTATTTCATTAGTCATTACCACATTAAATGAAGAAAAGAACCCACAAAGGACCCCAAAAAAATTAAAATTTTATCGAACTAAGAAAAATGGTAGGTATACTGTTAGAGAGTATTACTTTCGCCATATGAATACATGTGCCAATTGATTGTCAGAAAAGACATCTCAATGATGAACGCCTTGCCTCATAAAGTCGCTAGTCATTTTCATCAGATTAAATAACACTCATCTCCAAATAATGTTTTGTGTGGATGCAAGAAGTGATATTAACATTTTCACAATATAAAATTGGTGCATATATCCCATATGTAAAAGATAAATGAATATGTATGTCGTACTCATATAAATACGATATCCAAATAACTATGCACAAAGCTAGCATTACGACTTTTCAATATAATTTAATTTTGTACTCAAATAAGAATAAAATGTGTTGTATGTTACAACTTCAAGGTTGCATTAGGTCCAAAAAACAAAAAACACAACCATAGGATGTAATTTAATTTGAGTTTGTAATTTAATTTTGAACTCAAATGAGAATAAAATGTATTGTATTTTACAACTTCAAGGTAGCATTAGGTCCAAATTAAATAAAAAAATACAACCAGATGTAGAATGGTTAGTATTTAGACATCCAATCCAATATATATATATATATATATATATATATAAAATTCTTGTACTAAATGATCATGAGTCTGATTCTTAACGACATCTTCTTAGTTGAGCCATAACATGATCTTCTTTCCAAGACAAGATTACAAATTGTTTAATATAGAGTTAAGCTTAGCTTGTTAACTATGGTATAAGAGCAACTTATTTTACTTATTTATGTGAAATAGAATAAAATAAGAATGGGACTTTGATTTCAAAGTTATGAGTTAAAGTTAATTTTGAGTGACATATCTTTCATTTGAAATTTCTCTTCAACGTCAAATCTCGATCACTGATATATACTTTATAGTAAAATAAAACATTAATTGGACCACATTGCAAAATTTAATGATTTTCATTGAACCTAACATTGCTCATACGTCAAATTAGAATCGGACCACATGGAAGATTTATTAGTTCACATGCCAACCTCAACTAAAAAAATGGTCACCTGCAAAAAGTATAAAATTATCCAATGCATGCAGTCAAGGGATGCCAATTGCCATATATGCAATGTTTCATTCATTAGTCATTACCACATTAATCGAAGAAAGCTAAGGAACATACCAAAGGGACAAAATACAAATGTTAATTACATTATATTTTTAGATAGTATCACTCCACTCAAGTGTTAAGTGAAATACAAAGAAAAGTCAACAAAGAAAAAAAATGCAGCTCACATTCTAGAACAATAAGGAGTAAAATGAGCAAATTATATCTTGGACCACGGTTTTATCTTAAAAATGGATCTTAATACAAGTTTATCTGATGTTTAATATATTACAATTTCATTTTTAATATATTGCATGTCAAGATGAACACTAAAAATGAACATGTATTAAGGGTCTATCGTCTTGTAAGATATGCCACATTCTAAAATCAATTATCACACATCAGAGAGCAAGGAGTGAAATAAAAGTATTTTTACACATTTATGAGGATGTTTGGTAAATAGTTGTTAGATGATTGGATTAGTGAGTTTAACTAGTTGATAGCATTAGTTGATTGTAAAAAAAAAGTGTTTTGGTAAATTAGTTGTTATTACATGCAAAATGACTTTCTCAAAAAAACTCATCTAAAAAACTGTTCAAAGCAGCAGCTTTTAGAATTTTAACATTTTGGAGCAATAAGTTGTTACAAAAAGCTAATTAATCAAACACTCATATTGATTGTTTAACCAAGTAAAACAACTAATAATGACCAAATAAATCAAAATTGACTGATAACTTAACTATATTACCAAACATGACCATAAGGCCATTATATGCTCAACACGTACGCCTACATGCATGATCTTTTACATGGTATTGACTCTAATACCAAATTAAAGCATGGGTTCTATCTCAACTAAAAGATTAAGTTTTGAATTCAAGTGTAACTTTATTTTTATGTTTTTAAATTTCATGTAGCATCAAGCTAGGCAAATGAAATATAAAGCAGAAAAGAAATGGCAGTATCATACCAGTGGAAATGCGGCTTCGACATTCCATTTTGTGATTTCTCTTCATCATCAAATCTTGACCGTCCATGTATACTTTATTGTAAAACAAAATATTAACGGGAGCCCACATTCCAAAATTTAAAGATATTATATTCATTGAACTCAAAGTTCTTTCTATGTAAAATTAGGATCGGATCGGACCACACGGAAGATTTATTAGATCACCTACATGCCAGGTTGCCAACCAAAGCTCAAACATGGTCACACCCAAAAAATTTCTTTTTAAAAAAAATCACAATTCATGCATTCAAGGCATGCCAAGCAATAATGATTTCTTCATTAGTCATTAATACATTAATTAATTGAAAGAAAAGTACCCATAAAGGGACCATAACAAAGTAAAATTTTATCAAACTAAGAATAATGTTAGGTATACATTAGAGAGTATTACGTTCGTCACATGAATACATGTATCAGTTAATTGTCAAAAAAGTCCTCTCAAAGATGAACACTGATGGATTTAATTAATCCGGGTTGCCCGAATCAATAAACCCGATAAGATTATAGGGGGTATGATAACTGATAAGTAACGGATCAAAGTGTACCTCAGAGGTATTTTGTATATTGAATAACGGATAAAGCTATTACAAGATTTGTAATAACAAGACAAGAATGTTGTTAGGACAAAGTATGAAGAAGATGTCTCAATAGGACAATGTTGCATGTTTTTATACTAATTCCTAGGCCCAACCGCTCGGAGAGAACCACTCTAACGGCCTAGGACCGAGTATTGCGCCGAGAAGACCGCGTCAAGTCGGGACCCCGAGGCCGTGGCCGAGTCCGGGGCTCGGCCAAGACGACCCCGGGGTCGACTCATGAGCCGGGGTTGCCCTTGAGTCGACCCCGAGGGGTCAAGTCATGGGCCGGGGTCGGCCAAGTCGACCCCGAGGGGTCAACTTGGGCCCAATACGGCCCAGTCGTGTGGGCCCGGGTTGGCCCCCTATTTCCGCTCCGGGGTTGACCCGTTGTAGACCCGGGTAGTATTTATCCATCAAACACCTAGCCTTATAAAGCTGCTAGTCATTCTCATCAAAGTAACACTCATCTCCAAATAATGTTTTGTGTGGATACATAAAGTGATATTAACATTTTCACAATATAAAATTGGTGCATC
The DNA here is from genome assembly GCA_002525835.2 of Ipomoea batatas. Taxonomy (NCBI): domain Eukaryota; kingdom Viridiplantae; phylum Streptophyta; class Magnoliopsida; order Solanales; family Convolvulaceae; genus Ipomoea; species Ipomoea batatas. The sequence goes on along the minus strand of CM008342.1, from coordinate 44,801,289 downwards.
TATCTATCCCATATGTAAATGTTAAATGAATATGTAGTACTCACATATAAATACTATATCCAAATAACCATGCACAAAGCTACCACTACAACTCTACAATCTAATTTAATTATGTACTCAAATGAGAATAAAACGCATTGTATTTTACAACTTTAAGGTTGTATTAGGTCCAAAAAAACACAACCATAGGATGTAATTTAATTTTGTACTCAAATTAAATGAGAATAAAATGCGTTTTATTTTACAACTTCAAGGTAGCATTACGTCAAAAAAAAATACAATGGTTAGTGTTTAGACATCCAATCCAATTTGCATTGGAATTAGTTTCAAGATCAAGTGTTTACCACAACACCAAAAGTCAGTAGTGAATGCGTAATTTTATTTCTTTATACTTCATAGCAGTCAACACCACGTGTCGATGAAATAGGATGTTGAACTTGGCCCTCCAAGCCTCTACCTAACAAGCAGCAATAAAGATTAAATTGAGAATACATTATTGTTGAGTGGAGGCGTGAAGATCGAATTGAATACCATCAAAACATAGCGTTGACGGTTACGTGAGTATAATTTCTTTTTATTTATTTATTTTCCATGCATAATGGGGTTCTAAAACCTCAATACTGTTGCTAACGATGATTGAAGTTGAACTTCATTTCAATTGAAATTGTGAGCTCTAATTGTTCTTCATTTCACTTGATTTTTTTTTTATCTATTCCCTTTCTTCAAGTTCATGATTATATTATTTTAATAATTGAGTCTCTTGTGAGATCGTGTAACCGATCCTTATATATGATACAGGTCGAACCATGATAAAAATATAATACTTATGCTAGAAAAATGTAATACTAATCAGAAATAAATTATTTGTTACTTATAAAAAAAAGTGTAATACTTAAGCATTAAGGGGAGAAAATCACTTTATTCAAATAAGGATATACTATATAAATTGGACAAAAAATGAATACTTTATTTTTACCTCCTAAAAGCATGTACAATGGTGTATTTTGAATTTTTCTTTTTTCTTTTTTTGGCTGTGTTGAAAGAAATAGAGAGTGGAGTGGCAGAAGAGAGAGGAGAAAAGCAAGGACCCCCTCCCCCCCAATTGTTATCTCTTGTTCCTTTGTATTTTTTTAGTTTTTTTTCTTTGTATTTAGTTTTAGGACCACAAAGACTCAAAAATTAAACCTTGCCATAATAAATTGGCTAATTCCACGAGAGCGTTAAAAAAGGAATAACTTATTAATCAAATATAAAATGAATCCCTTCTACATTTATTGCAGTTATTGTGTTTTTCCTTCTCGTTATTTTACGAGGTTCGTTTTGGAGTGCTTCAAGATATTTATGGTCAAGATTCGTGTGATACTCATCCTGGACGGAGTAGATGACAATGAAATGTCTCTCCTAAACATCAGTTCAGTCGCAAGGATACCCACTGATGAACCGTACCTTCAGTTGGGAATAATGTCAATGGACTTCAGTAAGAAGATAAAGACTCAGGTGGTTTGCAAGTTGTTCTATCCAGAGGTCGACTTGTACACATTCTGCAAGGCCATCTATCATTTGACTAAAGTTTTAAGGTTCTATAAGGATCAAAACTCTCTTGTAACACAATCTGCGAATCTAAGTTTTATTAGCTTAGCTAGAAAATTTAGTTATATGTCAGATTGTATGGAATGGCTTTACATTCCATTGAACCTTGTTGTATTTGTTTCTAATGTTTATTAATGAAGCTTTATTGATCAAAAAATATATATATAATGAATCAATCAATCAAATATCGACATGTAAGAATGTGCAAATTATAATATAAATTTATTAAGAGAATATAGCATTACTCAACAAAAATACACCGTGATTGAAATTTATTTCAAGATGACTTGTTCTATCACTAATCTTGCCAACTTTTTTTAGGTGAACTCACTTGTTTTATTTTACTATTAAAGAACACTACTATATCATGATCACTTAAATCTATAACAATATATAATTTAAATAAATCATAACTTATATTTCTCCTCAATTGTCCTCTACTTATATTTTGTCCAAGATATCATCCTATATTTAAAATAGAAAGACATGGTGAAGGATTAAGTGAGGAATTAGGAAATCCTAAACCATGACTTAACAAAAGTCTATTCACCTATCAAATTCTCCATCTTGCACAAGCTGGGAATCTATCATTACATTGTGAGCCGTGGTCCATCTTTTAAAGTGGATCACTAATATATTTTTTACTTTTAATTTCTTTATTTTTAATATATTGAATATTCATTTTTAAATATTAATTTTTAGTTTCTTGAAAGTTCAGGTTTAAGTATGCTATCAAAAAATGAACTTTCAATATTTAACAATGAATATTTAGTGTATTAAAAATAAACATTATACATAGGGGCGCTTAAATGGATGAAGCATATATATATATATATATATATTTTCTTATACTAAAAGATCATTGTCTGATTCTTAACATACAACATCAATTTGGTTGAGCCATCACATGGTTTTCTTTTCGGGACAAGATTATAAATTTTGTTTAGTATAGACTTGTTAATTATGCTATAAGAGCACTTATTTTATTTACGTGAAAAAAAAATGGCACTTTCAAAGTTATGAGTTATAGTATTAATTAATTAGAGTGATATATCATCCATTTGAAATTTCTTTTCAACGTCAAATCTCAACCGCTGATATATACTTTATAGTAAAATAAAACATTAACTGGACCACATTACAAAATGTATTGATTTTCGTTGAACCCAACATTGTTCCTACGTCAAATTAGAATCCGACCACATGGAAGATTTATTAGTTCACATGCCAACCTAACTCAACTAAAAAAAAAATGGTCACTTGCAAAAACTATAAAGTAATCCAATGCATGCAGTCAAGGGATGCCAGGCAATGTTTCATTCATTAGTCATTACCACATTAATTGAAGAAATCTAAGGAACATACAAAAGGGACAAAATACAAATCAATTAAGTTTAACCATATTAATAAAAATGTTATGTATATATTTTTAGAAAGCATCACTCCACTCAAGTGTTAAGTGAAATGCAAAGAGAAATAAACAAAGAAAAAAATATAGGTAGCATTATAGAACGATAAGGAGTAAAATGAGCAAATTATATCTTAGACCTCAGTTCATCTCGAAAAGTGGATCCTAAATTACTAATATCCTCAGTTCATCTCGAAAAGTGGATCTTAAATTACTAATACAAATTCATTTTTAATATATTACATGCCAAGGTGAACAATAAGAATGATATTCAGTATACTAAAAGTGAACATGTATTAAGGATTTATCGTCTTGCAAAGATATAAAGACGGAGTAAAATGATGAGGACATGTGAAATGTATGCCACATTGCAAAATTTATGGATATTGATTGAACTCAAAGTTCTTTCTATGTCAAATTAGGATCGGATCAGACCGACACGGAAAATTTATTAGATCACCTACATGCCAAACAAAGCTAAAAAAAAAAATGGTCACACCAAAAAAAGAAAAAAAAAATCAAAATTCATGCATTCAAGACATGCCAATTGCCAAGCAATAATGATTCCTTCAATTCATTAGTCATTACCACATTAATTGAAGAAAAGAACCCACAAGGGACCAATAAAAATTAAAATTTTATCAAACTAATAAAAAAGTTAGGTATACTGTTAGAGAGTATTACTTTCGTCACATGAATACATGTGCCAGTTGATTGTCATAAAAGGCATCTCAATTATGAACGCCTAACTTTATAAAACCGCTAGTCATTCTCATCAAAGTAACACTCATCTCCCAATAATGTTTTGTGTGGATGCATGAGTGATATTAACATTTTCACAATATAAAATTGGTGCATCTATCCCATATGTAAAGGATAACTGAATATGTATCACTCACATATAAATACTATATCCAAATAACTATGCACAAAGCTAGCACTACAACTCTACAATAATGTAATTTAATTTTGTACTCAAATGAGAATAAAATGAGTTGTATCTTACAACTTCAAGGTTGCATTTGGTCCAAAAAACACAATCATATGATGTAATTTAATTTTGTACTCAAATGAGACACAACTTGCTCCACGCGCCAACACACGCCTATTGAATATTTGGAGTAGTTGCCAACTTGGCAACCACTCCAATTGTTCTCTCTTTTTATTCTTTTAATTTTTTTCTTTGTATTTAGTGTTAGGACCACAAAAACTCAATAATTAAACCTTGCCACTGGCCATGCTCTAATATTGACTTCCTGGTGTGACAATAATTCTTTTTTATTCATTAACTACAATAAATTAAATTGGCTAATTCCACAAGCATTAAAAAATGAATCACTTTCAATTTTTTGAAAACTAAAAAAAATGAATTACTTATTAATCAAATATAAAATGAATCAATCAAATTTCGACATGTAAGAATGTGAAAATTATAATATAAATTTAGGAGGAGAATATAACCTTACTCAACAAAAATACACTACTGTGATTATAATTTATTTCAAAATGACTTGTGCTATTGGGAGACTTGTCACTAATCTTGTCAACTTTTTTAAGGTGAGCTCACTTGTTTTAATTTACCTGTCTTCAAGAACACTACTATATCATGATCATTGAAATACTATAACAACATATAATTCAAATAAATCATAACTTATATAAAATGCAACGGTGAAGTTTGTATAAAAACAAATATATCATTTCGATCTCCTCAATTGTCCTCTACTTATATTCTGTCCAAGATATCATCCTATTGATGAAAATAGGAAGACATGGTGGAGGATTAAGTGAGGAATTAGGATATCCTAAACCATGACTCAACCTAAACCAGATTCTATTCACCTATCAAATTCCCCATCTTGCACAAGTTGGGAATCCCATGATGCTATAATCTTTATACTGTGAGCCGTGGTCCATCTTTTAAAGTGAATCACTAACCTAATGTTCATTTTTAATATACTAAATGTTTATTTTTAGTACATTGAATATTTATTTTTAAATATTAATTTTTAGTTTATTGAAAATTTAATTTTAGGCCGGTATGCTATCTAAAAATGAACTTCCAATACATTAATAATGAATATTTAGTATATTAAAAATAAACATTTATCAGTAGTAGTCTATATTGCAATGTGAACAATGATTCATAGTATTTTTTTTTTTTGATAACCTAATTTTTCTAACCTCGTTGGACTATATCCCAGACCCCACCCGCCCATGAGGAGGTAAATTGAATCAATATAGATTCAATACCCAACATCTAATTATACACTTCTATGCACAACGAGTCCAATGCAAACACTATGCTAAGGGCATATAGAAAAGCCAGGTAAAGTTGAGGATACATGATAAAAAGAAATGAACAAAGCATCATAAGACTAGCTCAGTTTGTTCGACCGATCACCCTAAAGTCTTGCTCCAACGGCTGTGTGGCGGTTCAAATCCCACTAGAGACCTAGGGGTCATTAGGAGATCTTGACCAATCAGAGGTGATGAAGATCCCTTGTGTTGTGAGTGTACAGGCAAGAGGTGGAAAACCTAATGTATCAACAAAAAACAAAACCAAGAAAAGAAAAACACATAAATAAAATAATAAGTTAATAGCAGCTAGGGTCCTTCGAGTATAGTGGCACCGCCATGTTTAATCCTAAACTCTCAATTTAATCAGTCGTGGCCCTCAAATTTAGTTTAAGTAAGGACAAAGTTAAGATCAGAGCTGATTAAAATTTTGAAAGTTTAAGGATCACGAGTGATTAACATGAAAGTTGAAGAAGGACCAAATGTGGTTAAATTGAAAGTTTAGGACTAAACAGGGCGGTGCCACTATACTCAAAAGTCCACAGCTAGTATTAACTCATAAAATAATACTACTAAATTAGAAATTTCCACAATAAGTTCCATTTTAGAATAAACGGACTCAATTTTGTCAAATTATAAAATGTAGCAATCTCTTATTACTTTTAGTATTTAGGAGTTCAATTTTTATTTATTTTGGATGACAAGGAAAACATGTAGTCACTACTATCTTATTTAATAACCAACAAACTACACATGATAGGTAAACCGCACTAAAAAAACTACACATTTGAGTAGCGCTTCACGATCATTTTTTGAAACTTAATGTGGATGCAGCGGTTCGTGAGAATGGGAATATGCTTGGAATTGGTTGGGTTCTCCGTAACTACATGGGTGTGGTTGTGGCGGCTAGAGCTGTGGGAAGGCGAGGAGCTGTCTTAGCTATGGAGGCCGAAGCTTTAGTTATCCGGGAAGCTTTGAGCTGGTTGAAGGGTCGAGACTATGTCAATGTCATTGTGGAGACGGATGCTCAACAAATTATTCATCATCTTTATTCTCATAATAGTTCTCCGTATGGTTTATTATTGCATGATATTACTATTTTATTGAGTTTTTTTGCGAACATTAGGCTCTGTTTTGTAAGACGTTCGGCCAATACGGTTACTCACTTATTGGCTCCCAATACGGTTGCTCACTTATTGGCTCGAAACGCTGCTCTTTCGGAAGGTAGTCGGTTTTGGTGTGATACCGGCCCTTATTTTGTTTTCCATGCTCTTTGTAATGACTTAAGTAATATATAAATGGTTTCTGGTTTTGGTTTTCAAAAAAAATGACAAGTTCAACCGAAGTGTTGACAAATAACAAAATTTACACATC
>CM008342.1:44765620-44776657 GCA_002525835.2 Ipomoea batatas | reverse complement strand
GGATCTCGCCAGGGCTTCCCGTCGGCTAGGGCTTGGATCCTGTCCCGATAAACCGATGCTGCCTTAGTGTTGTACTTGGTGACGATATCGGTCTCTTTCGGGACTCCGTACTGGGAGATGAAGGAATTGAAGTTATCGTTTCCCCCAAGCTCCATTTTCCGGAGCTGGATCTCGGACCAGGAGTCCATAGTGACGGATCGGACAAAGGAGATGTGGACTCCGAGGCCGCGGTGCTTGCCGGAGCACTCCAAGCACATGAACACTCCGTAGGAGACGGAGGCCCATTGAGGGTTCTTCTGGGAACAGTCGACGCAGATCTTGTTCCCTGGCTGCGATTGTAAATCTCGGAGACGCCGCGATGCCGCCATTCTCTTCTACCTAACAAAATTCGGATCAGATCCGATTCAATCCGGCCTCCCTTCTCGAAAATCGAATTAAAAACAAAAAATTGAGATTCAGAAAGGAAGGAAGAAATATGTGTTGATCAGATCAGAGGAGTCCACGTCCAGATGGGTTGGGCTGAGTTGGGACTTGAGAAGAGAGAATGGCCGACACTGTCAAAATTGACGGCTGGTGGACATACAAATTAAGCTGCACAAAAAAGGAAACCAAATCTTTTCATTCCCGGCAAATTATTGTGTAGACCTTGGTCCACACTATACTATATGGAACGGGTTATTTTTGTATAGTGATGTACGGAAAGATAAATAGGAATAAAATTTTCGAACGTTGATCTCGAAGGATGTCAAATTGAAAGTTCAAGTTACAGGTAAATTAACAAGAACCTTCAAGCTTATCACTAACGTGTTTCAAGGGAAGCATTAAGTAACAAAGTATAAGAGAGCAAGAGAGCAAAAGTAAATGAAAGTAAGTAAAGTAGAAATCAAGTATAGAGAAAACCGGTGTTGGATTGCTCCTTCGTTGCAATGTGCACCCTAGTGTTTAGAATAGGAGTTGTGAGAGTGTGAATATTGCATTTCAAGAGAAGTGTTTAGCAATGCATTAGTCATTTCGGGCTCAATGGTCTATCATAGGGTTATGTAGCACCCGAGTGTCAACATGCCCTTATGCAAAAACTTGTGTGAGATAGGTTGGATCTTTAATTAACGATGTCAAAGATCCAACTCATTAATCCATATAAATTTAAAAATTAAATTCTTAATAATTTTCTTAATTATAATTTATAAAATATAAAATATAATTAAAAATAAAATTAACAAAATGTGTGTTCATAAATATTTATATTTTTAAAAAATGCATACATACATATACTTATGCATTATACTAATCATACAAAATTAAAATGCTATTTTTTAATTTCTAAATTTAATTATTTTAATTATAATATATCAATATAAATTATAATTACAGAAATTATATTATAGAATTTGCATATATACATATTAATACGGAGTAAATATTATTTGTGTATACACTATATTACACAATCATATAAGAAAATGCGTTTGATTAGAGTTTAAAATCACATATACAAAATTTAAAATTTATATTTTTTAAATTTCTAAGTAATAGTTTTCTTAGTTATTATTCATATGGTTAGAATTATAATATATATGTAATACGATTAGGAATAATTCAATTTATTTATATAAATTTTCTCTATAAATTTATCTAAATATGTACATGATTAGAGATTATATTAATCATACAAAATTTTAATTTTAATTTTGTATGCTATGATAATAGATACTTGATCAAATATATGAAAATTCAACTATACTATTATATTGTACATTTTAATATATTTTCATAATAACAAATATTTTTTTGTGCATCGCACGGGTAAAATACAAGTTTAGTTAAAATTAATAGTTCAGATATCAAAAAACTTACTACATTGCAGCATCTTCGAATTACTTCTCAAATTACGCGAACTGATTCTTTTACTTTCACTTTGGAGAACTTTAAATTATGAGCTTTCCTCAAACTCATATTGAAGTAACTTCAAAAGCCTGAAATTCCATGAAATTCCTTTGAAGATCAATGCGTTGAGAAATCTAGCTGTGTTTAATTTTATTTATTTATTTACCTATGTTATTGGTGGGTGAGATGAAACAGACAATATTACCCGTGTTAAAATAGGGGGAAAATCTTTCCAACTAAAATTGAACGGAGAATACATCGGAAAGACAAATTTGCTAAGAAAGTAATAGTCATGTACCAATTCTACAAGTTTTAAAAATCGTGGATCAAAGTTGTTAGTAGCACCACAGTCGTGACTCGTGAGACCAAAAATGTAAAAAATTCTCATTGTTACCATCAATATCAAACCAACAAATACTCTTTTGTGATGACTCACATCACCATAAAACATATGAGCAATTTGTGATACGCACTTTGTCACTTTACAATAAATACATCCACCATATAATGTATGTGGTGGTGATGCCGTATCACAATATTATATATGTATATGAAGCTCTCATCGCACTCCCATACTAAATAATCCATCGCTTTTTGCTGTTATAAGCTTTCGGTGTAGTACTCGAGCCTGAACATACATGCCCATTTGGGTATCAGAAATTTGATTCACTTAGGAGCTATTGCATGCATTGATGATGGACATTGGGAACCTGCTTCATAGATTTTTTTCAAGCCACATTTATTTCTATGAGTTTCTGTCAGATTTTTCCAGATTGCTTTCACAAGAGGATGGTTACTGCAATATTCCTACACTGTAATTTCTACTAGCGAAAAAAAAAAACAAACAAAACAAAACACACATACACACAAACACATTACTACTTCTATAATCAATGGATTTAGATCAGATTAACATTGCAACAATCATCAATCGGAGATTAACATCCAAAAATATATTACGGATTGCATCCAAAAATAAAATAGAAGATAAAATTAGAGAATTAAGGATCCATAAGAACTAAAATTCATTGGATTTAGATCAGATTAACAGTGCAACAATCATAAATCGGAGATTGATTCAAAATAGAACGCCCAATTTAACCCTAATCATCAACCCTAGACCTAAACCCCACCAAAATATACACCGGCGATACAAAATTCTAACCGCCGAATCCGTACAGAGTGCGGCCCTGTCTCTTGAGAGCATAGACGACGTCCATTGCGGTGACCGTCTTCCGGCGAGCGTGCTCGGTGTAGGTAACAGCGTCGCGGATGACGTTCTCGAGGAAGATCTTGAGGACGCCGCGAGTTTCCTCGTAGATGAGGCCGGAGATACGCTTCACTCCTCCACGGCGAGCCAGACGGCGAATGGCCGGCTTCGTGATGCCTTGGATGTTGTCGCGGAGGACCTTACGGTGTCGTTTCGCTCCTCCCTTTCCCAAACCCTTACCACCCTTTCCACGCCCAGACATCTTCCGAAAATTCGCTGTTGAAATCTGACCTTTCAAACAATTTTGATTGCTCTGTAAATCGACTGAGATTTAGGAAGGTTTATATAATGAAGTGAAGTCGAGAACAAACCGTTGGATTGGTGTTGATAATTGACGGTGAGAGATAGAGATCTGTGTGATGCGGATTAAAGCACTTTACGCCGTTGATAGTATGTTAAGGCCTTCTCCAATAATATAAATTCTGTGTGGGTTTTGAAGAGTTTTTGTATGTGTGATTAAAAAATAAAACAAAATATAAAACTGAAAAAGGAAAAATAAAAAAACAAAAAAAATATTGAAATTTACGCGCCCCTGGGAGCGTGCAGTGCACGCGCGCTCTGGGTGCGCAACGCGCTCAAACTCGTCTTGATTAAATAGAAATGTGCCCCACAACTCTGATAAAATTTCATTTTTGCAGGGGGTGCCAACACCTTCTCTCTCCTCCTTTATTACCCTTCCACCTCATCACATTTTTCTTAAACTTTGTGTAAAACCCCATTATTGGGGAAGGCCTAATCGACGGTCTAGAAATTGCCTTCTTGCGTGATGACGCGGATCGTGGTTTTTCGAAAAAGCAACGAAATCATAGTAATTAATTCCGGCTTATAGGGTTAATAAATAAAACTTTTAATTATTTTATTCAACAAATATTTTTAAAAATAAAAATGAAAAAAAAGGAAGGCAACTAAGCAAGCTGCCTTCGACTCGTCTATGTTTGGAGGCGTCCGGACCAACATCTCTAATCTTATATCAACTTCTCTAATCGAAAAGTTGGATGACTTCTTTTCTTTTTTAATATAAATAATCTAAATTATCTTAACGTAAACATAGGGATAGCAATGAGACGGGACTACATCCATCATCCAACTCACCTTATATTTTCTTCACCTAACCTCACCCCCAACTTCATTTTTTTTTTCAAAAAATAATATTTAAATTACTTACACATTATAAAATCATAAAATTCATTAGTTATACTAAAAACAAAAAATAATAAAAAAATATTCAAATATAATAACTAAATTGTTAATTTTTAAAAATAAACTTAGTAGTTTAAATATAAAAAATAATAAAAAGTCACCTAAAGTTATAGAAACTTTTATAATAAACTACATATTATTTTACTATTATATATATACATACACATACATGGTGGGTCGGGTGGAGTTCTAGGCGGGTTTTGTACATAGAATTCGAATCTAATCCGACCCACCGCGGGTTTACTTTTTAAAGACACATCATCACCCAAAAAAACTCGACCCATGCGATGTGGATTCGGATGGATATCCATGGGGATGATTGAAATTGTCATTCCTACATAAACAATGTAACTGGTGATTATTGAAAATTTAGGGTGTGTTTGGTTCATGGGTTTACACAATAGGATGTGAATCAAAATCATAGTTGGTTCACAATTATGAGATTTTTTGAGTTTAACTGACTCTGTTACAATGCAGTATCGACCTACTAAAGCACGAAGAGTCAACAGTTGCCTAAACTGAGGCTCGAAGCCACTCCCATCATCCATGTGCGAGTGTAAACCGGAACACCGAGTCCCATTAGACCACAAGGTCTTTGGTCACAACTATGAGATTTGATTACCCTTTCAATTAAAAACCTCATTTCCTAATTTAAAAAGGTATCATTTCATTTATTGGTAATATGATTTTAAAGTTTGGATTAGTGTTTTTGAATTTTTGTTTTGATTTGTTCGTTTATATTGATACTTTGAATGTCATTATATTATAATCAATTATTTTGATTTTTTATATTTTTATTTTTAAAACATTTATTCCCATTATAGGGACATACATAACCAAACACTAATATTGGAATCATTCCAATTCCACTCTACTACCAAACATGCAAAATACTTTCACCAAAACTCATACCATTACAAAGTATTTGATTCTCATTCCGATTCCAACTTTCATGTGCGAACAAAACACACCCTTAGTTTAATTGCGTGTAAAATGATCACTGTGAGGTAATGTTTTGAGTGTGGACCACTTTTAATTTGGGTCAAAATCAATGTTGATTCAGGTTCTCCTAATAAGATGTTTAATTAGATATATTATGCACTCAAATTGATTTCAATGTCAGTTGACCTACTCGACTTCCATGTCATTAGGCTTATAAGCCTCCATGTCAGTGTACTTAGAACATCTGATCTACATCAGCCAAAATTTTACACAGTTTTTAAGAATACACTAAGAGAGAGATGAGAGTGAGAGAAAAAGAAAAAGAAAAAAAAAAAAAAGAAGGGGGAAAGCTAATTTCTAACGCAAAAGACTCTCTCTCCATATTGAGCTCCAATGGGTTTTCTTCTCTCTCTTTGGGTTCATAAAAAAACCAATGTATTACAAGAGTAAAAAAAAAACACTCTCCATATTCTCTATCCTCTACATCACAATGGACCCCACAAAAAATCAGTGTTGAAAAATTCCGCCTAGGCGCTGATCAATCGCCTAGTGTATCACCTTAAATGGTGGTTTAGGCTCCTGGTCAACTAGGCGACCGCCTAGGCTGCCTAAGCTTTGCCTAGACCGCCTAAGCACCACCTAGGTCGCTTAGGCGCTGACCGCCTAAGCCTACTAGGCACCAACAAAACCTCATATGCACCGACTAGGCTGCCTAGTCGGCTGATTAACTATTGTTCATTTTTTTAATGGGTTATTTCACTCTAAACAATATCGTTTTGAGCGAATTAACCTTAAATTCTGCAAATTCTAGATATTTTTTAGGTTAATATTTAATAATTTAGTATTACCTATTAAAGTATTATATAATTTATAATTATTAGTCTTTAAAAAATTTAAAATACTTAAAGGAATTTTTAACAAAAAATACACGGGCGCCTAGGCGCTAGGCATTCCCCGAACACCTAGCGATTTTTTCAACCATACAAAAAACCAACAAAAAACTTCTGATATAGATGCTCTTACCAATCTATTTGTCAATAGACTTGCTAACCTAAACAATAGTAGAATTCTCGAACATCATTGCTAAATGTTAGTTTTATTATTGGCTGGAATTATTGTCAAAATATTTAGGTTACAATGTCCAGAACAATTTTTATATATTTCCTTATTTCCTTATGTAATTCTTTCTTCCCTAATATTAGTGACGGTAAATATGTTACCGGTAAATTTTGAGTGTTATTAGTATCAGTGTTTGAGTGTAATGTGTAAGTACAATGAGTAGTCAGTACAGCAGACAAGTGAGCAACCACGGCTTAGGTGCCACAACGTAGATCTGTGTATTAGTGAGAGTGAGTGAGTACAATAGTTTCGTGTTGTGTATCATCAACGAAGCCCCCCTCTCCTCTACAACAGGGCTCCTCTTATACTTGAGGTACAACGACTCTTTGTGACTTGTAACAGTTGTTCAATGATGGTGAGCCTTCAATGGTTGTGGAGTGGTTGATAGTGATTGTGAGAAGTAACTCCTCTTCAATGTATTGACCACTCCTCTTCAATGTGTCGTCTTTGTATAACGGGTGACCGTTGATTGCCTTCGGTCAGTGCTGGTGGTCGGGTCGAATGCTGCTTGCCTGATTACTCTGTCACCAGTCCCCTCACTACCTAGCCAACGAGAGTGGTTGAGGTGGTTTGGGAGTAATGACTTGCGTAAAAATTGTTCTTGTTTGTGTTTTGTTTTGTTTGTTTTTTTTTTTTGCCAACGTGGCGATCAAGGCTGCCTCTACCAAGAGTGGCCGAGGTCGGCCACGGCAAAGAGTAGCTGAGGTTGGGCCTCGGCCAAGAATAGCCGAGGCCACGCCTCAGCTAAGATTGGCCGAGGTTGGCCTTGGCCACACCTCGACCCAGTTCCATTTTTTTTTTTGCCGTTTTTGCATGTGAGCTCATCTCGACCAGTCGTAGGCCCAGTCGAAGATCCACTCTCCTGTCAGGTAGCTAGCGAGATCGGATCCCGTGCCGCCCCTAAGGGACTAGAGTATGGTGTTTTTTTTAAACAAAGCCTTCAGCTTGACTCAGAAAAACACACTCTCATCAGGTAGCTAGCGTCGGATCTCTTGCCGGCCCTAAGAGAATAGAGTGTGGTGTTTTCGTAACAAAGCCTTGAACTTTACTTTGAAAGCACCCTCCTGTTAGGTAGCTAGCGAGATCAGATCTCGTGCCGGCCCTAAGGGAATAGAGCTTCCCGTTAGGCAGCTAGCGAGATCGAATCACGTGTCGGCCCTAACGGAATAAAGCATATTTTATTTTATTTTATTTTTTTTTACGAAATTAGTCACGGCGAACCATGACCACTAGGTACACTGAGAATTGAGGACGCCACTTGAGTAGGCGATGCCTTGGATGAGGAGGCGATGCCATGGATAAGGAGGCGACGCCACTTGATGAGCAGGGGCCGCCGGAGGAAGCAACGCCTTGGATGCGGAGGCGATGCCATTGAGGATGCGACGCCACTTGTTGAGCAGGACGCTGCTTGAAGAAGGCGACGCCGTGGATGCAGAGGCGACGCCATTGAGGATGCGATGCCATTTGATGAGCAGGGGCCGCTAGAGGAGGCAACACCATGGATGAAAGGCACCGAGGCGGCATTCTTTTGTAATATGTAGAGCTGTGCCTGAGATTTGGCATCAGCTCTCAACGAGAGCACCAATGACGGTAAATATGTTACTGGTATATTTTGAGTATTATTAGTATCAGTGTTTGAGTGTAATGTGTAAGTACAATGAGTAGTCAGTACAATAGACAAGTGAGCAACCATGGTTTAGGTGCCACAACGTAGATCTGTGTATTAGTGAGAGTGAGTGAGTACAATATTTCGTGTTGTGTATCATCAATGAAGCCCCCTCTCCTCTACAACAGGGATCCTCTTATACTTGAGGTACAACGACTCTTTGTGACTTGTAACGGTTGTTCAATGATGGTGAGCCTTCAATGGTAGTGGAGCGGTTGATAATGATTGTAAGAAGTAACTCCTTTTCAATGTGCTGACCACTCCTCTTCAATGTGTCGTCTTTGTATAACAGGTGACCGTTGGTTGTCTTCGGATCAGTGCTGGTGGTCGGGTCGAATACTGCTTGCTTGATTACTCTGTCAATTAGTATCCTAATCTTGTATATGAAATGAAGCTACCATGTATGTATTAGGATTTTAGTAATAACTGTAATATATAAGGGACGTTACAATATGTTGAGAGTGGTGCAGAAATGAGATTTGGCTGCTAAAGAGGACTGGTGCAAAAACGGTACCTAAGGAACTTTAGTCTAACCTTGTAGAAGATGTGTGTTCTAGAAGTTCATACAGGAGTCTGAAGCAACGATGAGTTGTGTTGTTATCAAGACAGGAGGGATCCTATGGCATGAGGGAGTCGTGTTCATTAATTTTTTGCGATACTCTTGAACAGTGTCAATAGATGCGGAGAGGTGATCTTAGTGTATAAATGTTTGTGTCATTGAACTTAATTATGCTTAATACATTGATTTTGATTTGGACTGGTGCCTCGTAGATTCAACTGTGTTAACATCTTGTGTCTCGTTCATCTTTTTCGACATTATGTTTCACTACATGTTTCTGTGCTTTATGGTTCTAGACTCTAGAGTAGATACAAGAACTTCAATCTCATATAATATTCCTGACAGTTCGTTTGGAGTCATCTGATTCAATCCACTCAAGAGTATAAATTTTCAATCTAAATATTTCAACTCTTATGTCACGTCAATGACTTATACGAGTCATGATCGACCTTTGTGTCCAACCAATAGATGTCATGTCAACTATGTAAATAGTTTACCATCATTATGTCCCCATGCCACTTATTATAAAAATAACATTCTACCTCGTTGGCGTGGAGGGGAGGGGGCTTATAATCCCATCTTGCACCATGCCTACCATGGATTCATAACCTCACATTTTATATTTATTGTAGGTTGGGACGTATACTATTTAACAATAATAGTAAATGTTGGCTTAACTCAACTCAAAAATGTTTGTAACTTTTTTTCCCTTTGATACTATTTTTGTACTATTCACTCTTGTTATGTAAGCTGACATTAGTCAATTTATGTTAGGAACATTGTAAGTTATATTTTGATGATACCAAAAGCGTTAAGAATTTTTATTTTAAAATTAGGAATATGGATAGTAACTTAGCGAACAATTCACTTGATTTTCATTGGCTCATTCCATCCCTTCTACCTCTACAATTCACTTGATTTTCATTGGCTCATTCCATCCCTTCTACCTCTCAATCTATTACCTTTGCTACCGCCTTTTCTACTTAATAAATAGTTTTCACTTGAAATTCGTTTTCTTCTACTACTCATTCTACTTCTCATTTTGTTCATCATCTTCCACCATTCCTTCTATCCATTTTGATTGTCTCCATTAAGATTCGAACTCAAGACTTCCATCTCTTCTCCTTCTTCTCATTTCCGTTCATCCTCTTCTACTTTTATTCAAAAAAAAAAAAATCTTCATTACAATTGAAACACAAGAACTTCCATCCTTTTTCCTTCTTCTCCTTTTCGTTCATCATCATCTTCTACTTCTACTCAAAGAAACAATTTATCTTCATTAGGATTCGAACACAAGTACTTCAAATCATGCTACCATCTCTTCTACTCCTTGAGTTTTGACTTTGACTTGTATATCTCTTCTATATCATTTGCTATCAACTTTGCTACTCCAAACAAGTTGTTGGCTCTTGGATTTAAACTTTAGATCTCAATTGTGCTTCCGCCTCTTCTACTTGGATTTGACTTGGACTTATGCAATCCTTCTACCGCCTCTTCTACTTGGATTTGACTTTGACTTATGCAACCCTTCTACCACCTTGGCTATTAACCTTGCTTTTCCTCCTTAGAGAAATATATCTCTTGCCACATTTGAAAAATAAAGACTTAATACCTGGTTCCTCAATTATAGCGAAATTCATAAATTGATCCTCAACTATCAACTTTAGCAAATTAAGTCTTCAACTATTCAATTTTTAGTCAAAAAGGTCCTCAACTATTCAATAACTATTCCATTCAAATAAGAATGAGAGTTGGCAACCTTAGTATTCAAAGAAAAGATTTAGAGTAGTGAAGTGAGAGAGCAAGGAGCACCAAAGATAAATCAAGCTCAAGACTTCAACATCAAACTTGAAGATTCAACGCTAAATCATTAGTTGGAGAAACATGAACAATCATTTGTGTTCAAACCAACTTCCTCTACTTAGGTTAAGTAGAAGAAAAAAAAACCAAAAAAAAAAAAAAAACAAAGTAATAAGTTAAGCTTGTGAAAAACCTAGACACATAAGGCCAATTTTGTGATCAAAGTGTAAGTGACCTCTTTTATTCTATTCAATATAGTGCAAACCTACTTGGAATTTAAGAAAAAGAGTAGATGTAGGTTGGATTTTTGCCAAACCACATTAAAAATCTCTTTCACTCTCTTAACTTATTGTCATTTACTTTCAAGTACTTAACAAACCTAACCTAAATTTTGACAAGATCAAATATGTGAAAATAAAAGGACTAAGGTTGCAAAAATCACTAGGAGTTCCTTGATTCGTAGGGGCGCTTAGCGGCTACACACCCTTTTTTTTTAAAGGTCTGATACACCCTTTTTTTTTTAGATTTGATACCAAAACTTCTGTAGTATTATTAAATCAAAGCTAAGGACTGAGTAAAGTGTATTCTGGGGAGTTG
>CM008342.1:44732414-44743407 GCA_002525835.2 Ipomoea batatas | reverse complement strand
TATTGCCACGGAAGAAATATTATATTTCTCAATGAATTTAATTATATTAATTTAATTACCAAATATTGTGGCAATTACCTTAATAATTTTATTAATTATAATATTTTTCTCATCTAATATTAAAATATATTACCATAAATTAGCATAATAATTAATGAAATTGTCACAATTATAAAATATATTGCCATAAAATTACCAAATAATTACACAAAAGAGGTGAAAAATTACCAGAATAATTACCATTAATAAATGTTAGGAAATTAAATTAAAAGTAATTATAAATTAAAGTAAGTATAATTTATTTTGTGCCAATAATATTACACTGAAAAAAGGTGAAGAGAATTATAATAAATAATTATTAGGAAATAATATTAATAATTAATTATTAAGGCATGTATGATTTATTTTGTACTAATAATATATAATAAATAAGATATAATATTATTAAATTGAAATAATTAAAAATAATGTGTTCACCTTACAAAACATTTTATAATTGACTTAATAATTAACTATTAATTTTTATTGCCTAATACAAATTTTCAATTATTAAACATCATTTATCATAATTATTATATGTTAAACCCAACGGGGTAACTCAAGTGGCAAGTGAGCTCTCTCCACGGAGAGAAAGACCCTGTAAATTTACCAAAAAAAAAATTATTATATGCCATGTAATACTAAAATTATTTAAGTATGATTTTTATAATTAAGGTATAATATTATTAAGTCGAAATTATTAAAATTAATGTGTCCACCGTACAAAATAAATTATACTTGCCTTAATAATTAATTATTAATATAATTACATAATATAAATTTACAATTATAGCTTTGTATAAGAAAAACATAGAAACTTAAATTAACAATTATACCTCGAAGTCAACATACTGACTATGAGTTAAATAAAACCCTACAAAATTATCAAAAGTGTTAATTCCAGCAATGGTCCTCCGACTATTTTGGTTAAGTTGAGATCAAATGAAAAAGTAAAATTATCCGTTCACCTGTTTAGTGTATTTCGTATTTCTCCTGTCCTATACGTTGTATATATGAATATAATCTCAGTCGAAGTCTCAATCGAAGCCATATAATCTCAGTCGATGTCTTTTCGACTGATATTATATTCATATATATAGCGTATAGGACATAAGAAATATGAGTATACAAGTGAACGGACAATTTTACCCCTTCATATATATATATATATATATATATATATATATTATGTAAGTCTATGTTAATTTTGATTATATATTGTAATAGTATTGTAAAAAATCAATCTACAACATTTTAAAACAAACCAATATTATATTGAAAATGAATATAATATAGTGATTTAATATAATTGTATGCTAATTTAATAATTAAAATAAAAATATCAATATATGTGTTATTTAAAAGTTTTTAATTAGAACTTTTTAATGATATATATTTTTATATATTAATTTTATTTGTATAAAAAAAACTGAACTTAAATTGAAAAAGAATATACGGTGTATTAGTTTAGTGTACTTAAAAAGTAGACCATGATTCATGGTATAATAAATATTTTAGGTAATGATTACTATAAATTAAATTAAGATATATAGCATTTTTGTAATTATTATTTAATTAGGTAAAAATGATTGTAATTTTAAATTTCAAAACAAAAGTATTTTTTTAAGATGTGCGGAAAAACAACACTTTCGTTTATATATATATATATAGATTAGTACACCATGTTTAATAGTATTAATGTATTATCATGAGCAAATTATTTTGTGGACCCGGGTTCACATTGCAGGGTGAATCCGAATTTTGAATATTCACAATTTATATATTAAATGTTCATAATTACCTTTTAAAATTCACAATTTATATACTACGAATACATATTGTGAATGTTTACAATTTACATACTAAATGTTCATAATTTACCTTTTAAAAACTCATAATTTGTATACTACGAACACACAATGTTAACATACACAATTTATGTGTTTTGATTTAGAAACACATTTTATATTCTAGAAATTCACAGTTTCAATACTAAAAATACGCAGTTTAGGACCAAGGTTCACCTTGCAAGGTGGACATTGGTCGTTGGTATTACAACTCATTATCATATACTATGTTTATAATATTTGTTCTAGATATTTACAAACACACACCATAATTAATTAATGTACATAAATACGGAGTACTAAAGTAAGGTGTGTCTGAAAAATGTTTTATCAACCAAAGTCTAACTTATTTGACTGGTCAAATAACTAATAGGAGTGTTGGTAAACAACTTTTTAGCTTAATTTATTGATATGTCAAAGACCTTGTGGTCAAGTGGCATAGTTGTGGCGGCTTTCCCACTTGAGAGGTCACAAGTTTGATCCCTAGTGGGGGCGTTGGCATAGTATTCCAAAAAAAAAAACCAACTTATTACATTTTCGTTTCGTTTTAAAAGTCGAATTTACCCTAAACAATTTATATAAAGTTTTAAGCTTTGTTTAAGTTTTAGGTGGTGGTTGTAGGGCAGCGACTACGACAAGAAATGAAGAAGAGAAGAAGAAAATAACGGGCAAAATTTAAAATGGGAGGATGATATATACGAGGTCGGTTTTTCTTAAAATCGACGTTGCATCTTGTATTTTTTTTAAACTTTTAATACCTATAACGACGATTTTCTATTTAAAACCGGCGTCATAGGTATTTAATAATTTTTTAAATTCAAGCTATACGAAGTCGGGTATAGTTATTAAAAAATAAAATTAATTTAACTATACGATGCCGATTTTATAAATAATTGACGTCGTATAGTTATTTAAAAAAATCATTACCTTACAATGTCGGTTTAATTACTAACCTACGTTGTATACTAATTATTAAAAAAATTTAAAAATTAGTTATAGTATATGACACCGATTCTGTAAAAAACAAATGTCGTATATTATATTATATTTATTTATTTTTTATTTTTAATAATTAGTTTACGACATTGATTATTATTAAAAATTGACAGTTAAAGTGTTTTTAAAAAAATTATAAATTAATTTATTGTTTTGACGTCGGTTTTGGTAAAAACTGACTTTATATGTTCAACGTTGAATGTTATTTTTGTAGTAGTGAAAGATATCTTCAAAAAGACAACCCAAAACTTCCGACTCATCACCTTAGAAAAAAAAAAAAACATGTCTGCATGGGCAGCTCAATTGGTCACATGAGTGAAGTTTGGGAGAAGAGACCAGGGATCTGATACAACTTTTTGGGAGAAGAAAAAAAAACATATTGCCGGATTAGTGATTATTTATGAGGAAAATCATAACTAATTACATCAACAATGTCATTATTAATAAAATAAAAATTCAAAGAAACCATATTGCCCAATGCCCCATTGTCATTGTCTTGGCTAAAAAAAAAAAAAAAACTACTCAAGGGGCTCTCTCAACGTATATAAGTATATTGATAAATGCCCTACAAATAAAATGTGTCTTTCAAATTTATACATAAAAATTCTTGTGTCCTTTCCCTGATTCCCTCACTTGGATTCCTTCGTACATTCTTCAATCGGGCACCATTGTCCATTAGAGTCCACCCAACTGTGCTAGCACTGACCGGTCAGTTCCTTATAGAACTCGCATGTCCAAAGCGTTCCCATGCTTTCAATTTCCATAACAAAACAATATTTTAATAATTCAAATGTCATCATTGCAGTATAATATATATAGAGATAACGTTCCACCTGGCTAGATAACTTGCATAATGAGAATTTTTTAATATAAGAGAGGTTGTGAATAACAACTTCTCCTATCCCCCAAGGGTCAATTGGAACTTAGAATGCAAGAAATTGTAGTATGTACTACTATTATTCAATATGGAAAATAATGAAAATTATATTCCCAATCATTATACTATATCCTGATTCATATTGCAAGGTAAACCATTTACTCTCATATATGTTTATTTTTAGTATAATGAATATTTATTTTTAGTGTATTGTCATATTATATGTTCAGTTTTAGTGTATGTCTGCATACTATCTAAAAAATGAACATTCAATACATTAAAATAATTTTTTTTTTTTGAAGATCATTAAAATAAATATTTAGTATGTTAAAAATAAACATTTATCAGTGATCCACTTAACAATGTAGACCATCCTCAATACAATAATTTTCCTCATATTTCTCTCACGTACTAATGGGGTAGTAGAAAAGAAATAAACAGTAACAAAAATGTTGGCCCTCCTTAAGGATCAATGGTTGGTCATTATGTTAGGAAATACAAAGAGCTCAAATATGAGATAAGTATCTAATTGTTCATATTTTCACATTGCATTTAAATTTATTTTGCTTGTAATTTATTATAAATTTATCCAAAATGTTCCTTATTTGGTTCATTTGTATGTTTAGAAGTCATTGATGATTGAGATGAATTGGATGATTTTTAGAGGACTTTGGATACATTTAGAGTCAAAGGATGGCAAAGTGAAGCTAAGAAGATAGTTAAAATACTTTTTAGAGAGCCAAAAAGTAGTGTTTTCAATGGTCTTGATGATATGAGCAAACCAATATAAAAGTGGAGCAAAAAATAAGAAGTTAAAATTCTCGCACAACATGACTATTGATTGATCATATCTCACCGTAGAAATGTCCAAATTAAGTAATTCTACTTGCACCATTGGAAATTCAGCTCAAATTAAAGGACTACAACTTTCATGAATATCATCATGTCCAATTATAATAATGTTAAAAATATAAAAAAACAACAAGGAACATGTTATGTCCATGAAGATCCATATGCTGAACGACCGTTCATTAGGGTGTTCTCTACTACATTTAATTTCTTCAAGTTACATTCTGCCTGGTAATGAATGGTTGAGGAATGACCATTCCATAGGCCGCCGTTCTTGTTCTTAAGTACTATGTCCTCTATATATATATAAGTGCATTTTAAGTCATTTTTCAGGGTTTCAAGTTTCAACCCATGGACAGACGTACCCTGGCCATTTTACTTTATCCCCTTTCATATTTTTAGGTTATATTAGGCTT
The DNA here is from genome assembly GCA_002525835.2 of Ipomoea batatas. Lineage (NCBI taxonomy): Eukaryota > Viridiplantae > Streptophyta > Magnoliopsida > Solanales > Convolvulaceae > Ipomoea > Ipomoea batatas. The sequence goes on along the minus strand of CM008342.1, from coordinate 44,738,383 downwards.
AGGCTTAGATTTATATTTATTTACTTGGATTCCAAGATTTATCATCCATTAATAGATAAGTTTTTCTTGCGCTCAAACAACATGATAATGCCAACATCCTTGATTGGGATGAGACTCGAACCTGAGACCTTCCGTTTGGAATGGTAACAGTGATGCCATCAGACCACAAGGTACTTAGCTATGACGGTTATACTTAGTATGTGTGAGTAATTAATTAGTTTATGGATGCTCAAATTGTGATTTGTGTGCTTGAAAAATTCTTGGCTAGAATGAGAAATTGAAGCATGTGCTCCATCCAACTAAAAGCCTAAGCTGATAGTTGGATTGCACATTTATGTATACCAAATTAAAGCATGTGCTCCATCCAACTAATTAAAAGCCTAAGCTGATAGTTGGACTGCACATTTATGTTTATATTATATTATGCTCACATGAGAGTTGTGTCAAGATTTCAAATCACTTCTTACATAAACCTGATTTCTCTATATGAAAATAGGTCCGGGAGAATTGGGAGATTTTGATGCTTTGTGACTTGTGTGCTTGAAGAACTTAGAGTTGATGAATCACGAGAGTGTGACACTTCCTTGTTCTAATGATTGCTTAGTGATCACGAGAGTACCTTATAGACTCGGATTCCTACATGCAACCCCTCAATTCCTTGGTTGTGTGATTTTTCCCCAATAATCCCTAGATTAATTACGTTATGCATCTAGAAGATAATGCTTTATGATGACTTAAGTCTTATTTTCTTTATTTTATGCCATTCTCTTGTTAATATGTGTTTGTTTTTTCTTAAATTTGTATGTTGGATCAAAGGAGACAATATTTTTTTTAGATGAAAGTAATATAATTTTAAAACACATAGTGTCACTCATTGGTCATTAGTTTATTACTAACCAAACATCACTTTTTTTTCGTGGTTCTATACTTCTATGCTTGGTGGGGTTGGTGGCTAATATCCTTTGTTCCTTTTAAGGGCATGTTTGGGACATTTCATGAATCTTTATTCTATATGTAACGCATCTTAATCATTGACATAGATTGAAAGCTTTGCTATACAACATAAAAGTAATGTAGTACAATTGAAAGAGTTGTTTGGTTCAAAGACCGAAAGATATCGAAGAATTATTCAACGAGCAAGAAAGATTAGAATAAGATGATGATTACATTAGAAAAATAATATGTAATTAAGGTTATATGTAATGATTGATTTGCATCTTCAAGTAATCAAAACATCTTGAAATTTAGAGTTAAATATAAATATTTTTTGGTACATCATAGAACACTAAAAAAAAGTGAAACATTTACAATATAATCTAATATTTTATGTATTAGAGCGCTAAGAGTATATAATCAAAGTTTATCCATTATGCTATTCGGGATGATCTAACACAATAATTCTCGAATCACTTTGTATGCTTGCAATTAGATTTGAGATTGATAATTTGATACTTATTGAGTAAATTAATTTCACATGTTAACATATTTTAAATATGTTATAATTATTACAAACTATGAAAAAGATGAAAATATGTTTTTATAGATACGAAAAGATGAAGACTATAGTATATATCCATATCGTAGTTATAAGAGCTTATTAATTATAGTAAAGTGGGAAGCATGCATGTATAAATACAATACCCACTATATATATAATATGTTACCCATCCAGTGAGTGAATTATTAACCACATTGGGTAGGTGATATGCATCCAAGGAATTGTGGTTTGACATTTGCGCAACTTGCTTTGGTGTGTTGTGTGGTTGTGTAAGTAGTTAAGTTCAACCCTCACAGAACAATATTTGGCAAGGATTAGAGCTACTGGGGGCAAAAGGAGTAGCTCAAGTGGTAAAATAATTTTTTTGTGGGAAAAGAATTTGGATCAGCTCTTGTACCTCTCTGAATGAGCGAGAATTAGTCGGGTGGACATGAACCATTAAAAGGACGAAGAAAGACATGAAACAGTACACCTCCTAGGTTTACATACACCCAAAAAAAAAAAAAAAGAGTTACTGTTGGCAAGAGAGGGCCACCACCATCTGCTCACTACTGCTGCCCCTAATCTTTATTATTATGTACTTCACATCCGAAATCTCTACCTCAGCTCCCTGCATGTATATACACATTATAGTACTCACTTCGTCTCATTTTATACGTCTGATTTTGTTAACGGCGTTTGACTAGAGTTATTTTGAATTTAAATTTTCATTATATTAAGTTTAGTAGTTGTATATAAAATTTATATATTTAGAAATTATATTAAAAGTACTATAAATGTCACCAATAAATAATAAATATGAGAAGTAAAATGAGTAATGATCATTCCCGCTAGGGTTGCTAGTTTCACCAATGATTCCAATGAATAGTAAATATGAGAAGTAAAATGGACAAGGAGTATTATATGCTACTTATAAATGTCACCCTTTAATTTTAAGTGGTATAAATATTGTCCTTGAATTATCTGAGCGTATGCATATAATAACCATTCCTGTTAGGGCCGTTAATGATTGTCCTTGAATTGTCTGAGTGTTTGTATATAATGAGTAATGATCATTCCGTTAGGGTTGTTAACGAACCGAATATGAACGAACGGAGATTGTTCGTGTTCGTTTGTTAAGATTTTTGGAGTGTTCTTATTTGTGTTCGTTTGTTAAGATGTTTAAAAACCATGTTCGTGTTCGTTTGTTTAAGTGTTCATTAGTGTTCGTTAACGTTCACGAACATTAACGTTTGCAAATATGTTCGTGAACAAATTCACGGAAGGGTTGATAACCAAACACATGTTATATATATGCTTAAGTGCTTGTTTATGAAGATGCATGTCCGTAAACATTATTAAATGAACACTAAATGAGCTTGTTCGTGAATATTATTAAACAAACACAAATAATCTCATTCTCGAGCTTTTAGCAAACAAGCTTACAACTGTTCAGACTTTGTTCGTTTATGAACTGACCTCTAAAATTTGTTCATTTATGTTCGCTTATCTTAATAAACGAATACTTACCAAACACGAGCACGAGTAGTTTACCAAAAATTTTGCTCACTAACACTGTACTCCTAATTCCCGTTCAAACAATTCAAAATTCAGAAACAACATTTATAACGTTGATAGTCAATAACTCAATATATACACCCTTTCAAACGGTTTAAGAGTAACATTTATATTACTTTTTTGAGTCCTACTGACTCTGTTACAATGTAGTATCTGTTCATAGTTACTTTCTCAACCTACTGAAGCACAACGAGTCAACATTTGCCTCCACTGAGGCTCGAACCCACTCCCATTATCTATGTGAGAGTGTTAATCGGGACACCGGATGCCACACATTTATATTACTTAGAATTAAAGAGTGCTTTTTATAATTAGTCTATAAAAGAGGAACATAAATTACCAGTTTTCCCATTATTGATTGATTTTTGTATCATATATTGATATATTGATTACTCTTAAATTACTTTTTTTTTTTTTCTTTTGGTTTGTTTGGCTTCCAACTTTCCATCTTCGGTGAATTTTACAGCAGCAGTTTGTGAGTGTATCAGTTTCAGGACGCTGAAAAAGCTTTGGAAATGTTGAGAAGTTTACTTCTCCGCGCTTCAACACGACGCCGTTTCTCGCTCGCGATTCCTCCATCGCTCTCACTTCGTCGTTGTTCTTCTCGTCCTTCAGGATTTGCAAACGGTACTTTCGTCGAACAGTTGGAGGATGCAAATGCCGCTCCACCGCCGTCCGCCAAAATCTCCGTCGACCGCTCCGGCTTATACAATGTTTCTGGTAATTGCTTCATCCCGTCATTTTCAATTTTTGATTTCTTGGTTTTAATCGTCCGAGTACTGTACTGCGATCTTTGTGGAGTTTGGCTGTGTTTGATTGCTTGTAAATTGCAGAGCATTCGCATGAACCGTCGTCCGATTCTGAGCTTGTTAAGCATCTAAAGAGCATTATCAAGGTTTTACATTCTTTTCAATTTTCATTTGTATATGTGACTATAAGTGATTAAGTGTTTTGCAAGCACTAATTTTTGGTTTTCTGTGAATAATGTTGAATTTTTGAAATGATATATGGTGGTGAAATGCACTGCCATAATGAATTAGATAACTTTTACAGCCAAAACTCTATCTTGTTCCCTTTGTTAATTTTTGTATCTGTGTATCTTGGGCTGGTGAGCTTTCCAGTTCAGAGGGGGTCCTATCTCAGTTGCAGAGTATATGGAAGAAGTCTTGACAAACCCAAAGGCAGGGTTCTATATTAATCGTGATGTGTTTGGAGCAGAAGGTGATTTTATTACCTCTCCTGAAGTAAGCCAAATGTTTGGAGAGGTAATTTGGCTTCTAATGGATATTGCATACACATTGGAACCTTTGGTTGTTGTGCTGGAAAAGCATAAAGTTCCAAACTTGTTCCAATAAGAGTTGTTCTGATTACTCCTTATCTTTATAGATGATGGGCGTTTGGGCAATGTGTCTCTGGGAGCAAATGGGACAACCAAGTAAAGTAAATTTGGTTGAGCTAGGACCGGGCAGAGGAACTCTCGTGGCTGATCTTCTACGGGTATAATGGATATATAGTCTCCCTCATAATTCTTCAAGGGTATTGCATACTTTGATAGCTTTATACTATGTTTGGTAATTGTTATATGACTTGTGTCTATTGCACCTTGCAGGGCACATCAAAGTTTAAACACTTCACAGGATCACTGCATGTACACATGGTTGAATGTAGTCCAACCCTGCAGAAGCTTCAATACCAGGCCTTGAAGTGCCAAAATAAGAATGATACAGGGGGAAATGCAGCGGAAAATATTGTTAGCACAATAGCAGGAACTCCTGTATCATGGCATGCTACATTGGAACAGGTTCCAACTGGATGTAAGAAATTATAAGTGCTTCATTACATTGATATGTATTCTGTGAATTATAAAACAATTGAATGCAGTCTCTTGCTTCACAACTAATATATTCCTGTGGACATAAATCTGCATTTCTGTCTTTTTTCTGGCATTACTTAATCTAGGTATTTATGTACCCCTTCAATCTATCATATGATTGAAACTTTGCAGAAATTATTTTTTAAAAATTTCAGCTCCCACTATCATCATAGCACACGAGTTTTATGATGCCTTACCAGTGCACCAATTTCAGGTTCGTATAGTCATCTCTTTCTGCAACTGTTGGTTAATATAATTTTTTGGCAAAAAGCATGGTGCACTAATGTTTACTTTTAGTGAACTGATTGCCAACTTTCAATATTTGAACTTTGTACTGAAACTGAATATTCACAATTTCACATTCTATGAATTGAATGTTCACATTTTGCATTGCTATGGTGCCCCATATTTGGACTCTAATTTGTTCATCTGATAGGGTTTCCTTGACTAGTTTTTTTTTTTTTTTTTTCTTCTAATCGTTTCTATCCCCTACTCAATATATACCTGACTTTCAAATCCTCATGGGACATCCTTCACTTAGAATTACATCTACATGCAGGAAATGTGGTCATGAGATCCTTGAAGAAGAATTATGATGTATTAGATCTTAAATGTGTTTCTTAAATTACTTGATATTTGTAGGAAACGGCTAACCTGATTTTCTGAGTTCATAATACCTTGTTTATTTCTTCACATTTGCCTCTGTGTTTTCAAATCTGTGTACAGAGAGCATCTCATGGCTGGTGTGAGAAAATGGTAGACATTACTGAGAATTCCATGTAAGTTGTAATTAATCAGTTGGATTTCTACTACCTTGTATGAAAATTTGAACCCCCTAGTCACCTCTTCTGTTTTTGTATTCTACTCAATAGGTTCCGTTTTGTATTATCTCCACATCCTACCCCTTCAACTCTCTATCTCATGAAGCGCTGCAAGTGGGCTGAAAATGAAGAAATAGCGAAGCTTGAACAGATTGAGGTATGCCCTAAAGCAATGGATATGACTCGGGCAATTGCTGACAGAATAGGTTCAGATGGTGGT
>CM008342.1:44701022-44721207 GCA_002525835.2 Ipomoea batatas | reverse complement strand
AATCACATTTCCTTCAAAACAAGGAAAAAACTTATGTGGAGATTAAATCTTATTCCAAGAGAATGTTATATACCCTAAAATATAACCCTTAACCAAACAAAGTAATATTATATTCCACAATCCAAACCAAACACATCAGGTAATCTTACATTCTCAAAATCTCAAATTACCTTCCTAGAGGTAATCCTATTACCCGGGGTAATCCAAGATTCCGTGAACCAAACGCCCCTAAAGCCTGGGGGCGTTTGTTTCGGGTTATCTATGATAACAAGGGTTATCTTTAGCTGGTTATATAACATTCTCTTGGAATAAGATTTAATCTCCACATAAGTTTTTTCCTTGTTTTGAAGGAAATGTGATTCCCTTGATTTTCTTAGGTAATGTAAGATTACCTTATTTTTTTACATACTCTACCATTCACTTTTAGGTAATTGTAAGATTATCTTTTAATGAGCAATTATTTTTGCATTCTTACTAATTCGAATTTTGCCTAATATAAGAATTGGTTCTTTTGTAGTGAAAGTTAATACAAAATTGAAGTGCATCACATATACTCAGTATTGCAGTGAAAGTTAATATATATATATATATATATATATATATATATATATATATATATATATATATATTTTGCAGTGAAAGTTAATATAGGATTTGGTTCTTTTGCAGTAAAAGTTAATACAAAATTTTTGAACTTCATATATTGAAATGCATGAAAAATGTTGAGGGTATTAAAGTAAAATAACTATTATAACATAAAGAACAACCCTTCAACCAAACATCTTTATATTATATATCTCAGTTTTAACCAAACACAGGATTCTAACATTCTCAAAAATTCAACATTCCAAGCAATCTAACATTCCCTAAAATAATTTGACATTCCGTGAACCAAACGACCCCTTAAGTGATAACCCTTTATTTATTTATATATTTAAGTGTATAAAGATTATATAGGCATTTGGTTAGAAATAAGGAATTAAGAATGAAATGAGGTGTAATTCAGTGTCAATCACCTTTTGGTCTAGTTATTTCATATGGAAGTTAATAATACTAAAAAAAAATTGAAAATAAGTGTTAAATAGGTTATCAAATTAAATACGATAATACAATTAGGCCACTAAATCTAAAAAAAATTATAATTAAATCCCTATATTAACAAATTTCATGCAATTTGTCAAATTTACAAATTTCACCACCTCAAATTTAATTTTTTAAAAAAAAGAAATTAAAAATAATTGTTTAAAATTAAAAAAAAAAAAAAGGCCAGAGACAAAAGAAACTTTTTATCCCTGGCTATGGTTTCTTCATCTCCAGCCATGGTGACGAAGAAACCATGGCCGAAGACGAAGAGTTTCTTCTTCTCTAGTCTGTTTTTTTTTTAAAAAAAAAAATCTTTTTGAGATTTTTAGTATGTCGAATAATTATTTGACATACTAAAAATCTCAAAAGTTATGATTTGATTGCATTTGTTGCTAAGTAAAGAAAATAAAAAATTGTTAGGATATTGTGTTTCACACGCCTAAAGACAATGATCAAGTGTTTATTTGTTTGCGCTAAGTCTTGAGTTTATTATACAAGAGTTTGGTTCATAAGAAGTCATACTAAAATTATTAAAATACTTTTAGAATTGAAGAACCTTGAAATAAGAGGATAATAAGTGAAAATTATGTTGTGAAAGTGGTTTTGATCTAATAAAGAGAATATAATGTGAATTTATTACTTTACCCCTCATATTTTAAATATTTTTAAAATTTTCATTTAAAATTTTCCGTCAAATTTAACAGTCGAGGACCAAATGCGCCACTTCGTTCATAACTGAGAGACTAAACTCGGATACGACCATAACTTAGGGATTGAGTCGTTACTTTGGGTATAGCTTAGGGACCAAAGATGCAATTTTCACATAATAATAATAATAATAATAATAATAATAATAATAATAATAATAATAATAATAATAATAATAATAATAATAATCTATACTATTAATAAAAACATTATCCTCAAATTTAACTTCCCGTCCCAAACACTCTTATATTGTTAAGGTTTGCGTAATATTTTAGAATATGGTAATACAATTCCTATTCGTAATACAATTGTACATTGAAATATTGTAATACAATTCTTAATAAACTATATCTTCCCGACGTTCCTATTCGTAATACAATTCCATATTAAAATTATTAATCGTAATAATACCGTACATATATTTCTCTGCAATGCAATTTATACTTACTATATTAATAAAAACAATATCATCAACTTTAACTTTCCGCCAAAACAGTCCTATACGGGTAAGGTTTGCGTAATATTTTAAAATATGGTAATACAATTCCTATTCGTAATACAATTGTACATTGAAATATTGTAATACAATTCTTAATAAAATATTTTCTTCTCGACGTTACTATTCGTAATACAATTTTAGATTAAAATTACTAATCGTAATAATACAGTACATATATTTCTTTACAATGCAATCTATCTATACTATTAATAAAAACAATATCATCAAATTTAACTTTCCGCCCAAAACAGTCTTATACTGTTAAGGTTTCCGTAATATTTTAAAATATGGTAATACAATTCATATTGGTAATACAATTGTAAATTGAAATATTGTAATACAATTCTTAATAAAATATATTCTTCTCGGCGTTCCTATTCGTAATACAATTCTACATTAAAATTACTAATCGTAATAATACACTACATATATTTCTTTGCAATGCAATCTATACTATTAATAAAAACAATATCATCAAATTTAACTTTCCGCCAAAAACAGTCTTATACTGTCAAGGTTACTGAAATATTTTATAATATGGTAATACAATTCATATTCGAAATACAATTGTAAATTGAAATATTGTAATACAATTCTTAATAAAATATATTCTTCCCGACGTTCCTATTAGTAAAACAATTCTAGATTAAAATTATTAATTGTAAGAATACAATACATATATTTCTCTGCAATGCAATCTATACTATTAATAAAAACAATATTCTCAACTTTAATTTCCCGCTAAAACAGTCATATACTGTTAAGGTTTGCGTAATATTTTAAAATATGGTAATACAAACCCTATACGTAATACAATAGTACATTGAAATATGGTAATACAATTCTTAATAATATATATTCTTCCCGACGTTCCTATTCTTAATACAATTCTAGATTAAAATTACTAATCGTAATAATACAGTACATATATTTCGTTGCAATGCAATCTATACAATTAATAAAAACAATATCCTCAAATTTAACTTCCCGCCTAAAACACTCTTATACTGATAAGGTTTGCATAATATTTTAAAATATGGTAATGCAATTCCTATTCGTAATACAATTGTACATTCAAAAATTGTAATACAATACTTAATAAAATATATTATTCCCGACGTTCCTATTCGTAATGCAATTCTAGATTAAAATTACTAATCGTAATAATACAGTATATGTATTTATAAGCAATGCAATCAATACTATTAATAAAAACAATATCTTCAACTCTAACTACTGCCCAAAACAATCCTATACTGTTAAGGTTTGCGTAATATTTTAAAATATGGTAATACAATTCCTATTCGTAATACAATTGTACATTAAAATGTTGTAATACAATTCTTAAAAAAATATATTATTCCTGACGTTCCTATTAGTAATACAATTCTAGATTAAAATTAGTAATCGTAATAATAATGTAGATATATTTCTCTGCAATGTAATCTATACTATTAATAAAAACAATATTATCAACTTAAACTTCCTGCCAAAACAATCCTATACTGTTAAGGTTTGCGTAATATTTTAAAATATGGTAATACAATTCCTATTCGTAATACAATTGTACAATGAAATATTGTAATACAATTCTTAATAAAATATACTCTTCCCGACGTTCCTATTCGTAATACAATTTTAAATTAAAATTACTAATCGTAATAATATAGCAAATATATTTCTCTGCAATCCAAATATGCAATCTATACTATTAATAAAAACAATATCCTCAACTTTAATTTCTCGCTAAACACTTCTATACTGTTAAGGTTTGTGTAATATTTTAAAATATGATAATACAATTCATATTCGTAATACAATTGTACATTGAAATATGGTAATACAATTCTTTATAAAATATATTCTTCCCGACGTTCCTATTCGTAATACAATTCCAGATTAAAATTACTAATCATAATAATATAGTACATATATTTCGTTGCAATGCAATCTATACTATTAATAAAAAAAATATCAACTTTAACTTCCCGCCAAAACCCTACTATACAGTTAAGGTTTGCGTAATATTTTAAAATATGTAATACAATTCCTATTCGTAATACAATTGTACATTGAAATATTGTAATACAATTCTTAATAAAATTTATATTCTTCCTGACGTTCCTATTAGTAATACAATTCTAGATTAAAATTACTAATCGTAATAATACAGTACATATATTTCTCTGTAATGCAATCTATACTATTAATAAAAACAATATTATCAACTTAAACTGCCCGCCAAAACACTCCTATACTTTTAAGGTTTGCGTAATATTTTAAAATATGGTAATACAATTCCTATTCGTAATACAATTGTACATTGAAATATTTTAATACAATTCTTAATAAAATATATTTTTCCCGACGTTCATATTAGTAATATAATTCTAGGTTAAAATTACTAATCGTAATAATACAGTACATATATTTCTCTGCAATGCAATCTATACTATTAATAAAAACAATATCTTCAACTCAAACTTGCTGCCCAAAACGTACACTCTTATACTGTTAAGGTTTGCTTAATATTTTAAAATATGGTAATACAATTCATATTCGTAATACAATTGTACATTGAAATATGGTAATACAATTTTTAATAAAATATATTTTTCCCGACGTTCCTATTCGTAATACAATTCTAGATTAAAATTATTAATCGTAATAATACCGTACATATATTTCTCTGCAATGAAATTTATACTATTAATAAAAACAATATCCTCAACTTTAAATTTCCGCCAAAACAATCCTATACTGGTAAGGTTGCGTAATATTTTAAAATATGGTAATACAATTCCTATTTAAAATATGGTAATACAATTCCTATGCGTAATATTTTAAAATAGTTTACAATAATATAAACTTCATATTAAACAACAAATTGCACAAACCATTATAGCAATTTAATAAATATGAACATATTAAATTTAAATTCAATTTGCAATTTTGAATGAAAATTCCTTTAAAAACTATATAATTTTTTTAAAACTTTATCAAATTGCAATTTGAATAAAAATTATAATGCAAATAATAGACCCAATTAATTAAACAAATATTTATATAACATATAATAATCAGGATTCATAAACATAGATTGAAGGCCCAAAAAATAAAATAACCAAAGAATTGAATACATAGGCCCAAAACAATTATTGTAATGAAATGGGTCAAGCCCATTCTTCTACCCGGCCCAAACCTCCCCATTTCAACTTTTAGAATTGATCAAAAATTAAAAAAAAAAAAAACCTAGTTGCTTCATCTGTTGCGAAGAGAAGAAGAAGAAGGAACGACGGAAGAGAGAGAGAGGACGCCGGAGGACGAGTCGACCGGAGCACCGCCGCTCGCCACCCTCACCCTCGACCCAACGCCGCTTCATCTGCCATCCTCGTCGTTCGCCGGAAGGAGCAGCAACGGCGACACTACAGTCGAGAAACCCAGCCGCTCCTCCGCTTTCTCACCTCGACGCCTCTAGTGTCCATCATTGGCGTAGCTTGAAGGAGAAAGGGAAGCAGTGACATTGCCTGGAACCGGCGTCGCCGCCGCCGCGTATCCTCTTCGCCGGAAGGAGAAAACAGCGCAAATCCGACCAACCGAAGCCCATATCGGCGATCCACCAGTTTTTTTTTTTTTTTTTTTTTTGCTGATTCTTCACCGCCCAACGGCGGTCAAGGTCACCGGAAGGAGAGGCGCATCGGCGACCCGAACGGTCACCGGCGCACAGGCGACCCGAACAGTCACCTGCCAGAATTAAACATATTTTTTGCTATTACGAAAATACATATACAAATATTATGCGGAATTTTGTATATATCATTATACGATGAAACCAAACAGAATACATAATCACACATATGTATTCATACACCAAAAATTCAATTTTAATAAAAATTTATTCTATTTACCAGAAATTGCAAACTTAACAATTCATACAACTAGGCAGAGATTAACAAGGCTCTGATACCAAATGTAGGAATACAGCACATAACATTACTAACCTCCGGCCATAGTTGTTGCTTGTGAATCTGTTGTAGATGCTGTAGGTTGTGATGGTTGGGTAGGATTCCTGCAGAGTGTCTGTATAGTATGTCTCCCACTTGACTTAGGTTCAGTATAGATGCTGTAAAGTAGTAACCTGAGAAGTGGGGGGACCCCTGCTTATATAACCTATAGGGCCATCATTATAGGCTTTGTAACAGTTGTAACGGTAACCGTTACAAGTGTTACATGTCACCACATAATGGCCATTGAAGGCCATTACTTGCACCGTTTTAACATTGAAAATGTTACATGGAGATGAGTTGTTTCATATTTTGGAAAATATCTCAAGGATCATTGTTGGTCCAATTGATCGCATTGAGGGGTTTGGGTAATGACATAATTGGAAAAAAGAGAGCATATTTTGAGATTTACCTTATTGGAAGGATAACTTGCTATGTCATAACCTTGATGTGATGCATATAGAGAAAAATGTGTTCGACAACATCTTCAACACGGTTATGGATGTCAAAGGCACAACAAAAAACAAAGACATGCCTAGTGCAAGTCTCGATATGAAGGACGTATGTAATAGATCACAACTTGAGTTGGTAGAACATAATGGGCGTTTTCTTATGCCTAAGGCAAGCTTCAGTTTGCATCGTACTAATCAATTGGTTGTCTATGAATGGTTACGGACATTGAAGTTACCTGATGGATTTTCTTCTAATTTGGCTACATGTGTTGATTCCACATCTTCTAAATTAATTGGGATGAAAAGTTATGATTGCCATATTTTTATGCAATTTCTTTTACCTGTGGCATTCATGTTTTTACCAAGCTGTCACTGGAAGGCTTTGACTGAGTTAAGTGTATTTTTTCAAAATCTTTACTCTACATCCCTAGGTGTAGACAAAATATGTGAGATGGAAAACTCGATTGTGTTAACATTGTGTAAGTTAGAACGTTTTTTCCCTCCAGCACTGTTTGATTGCATGGTACACTTGCCTGTCCATCTTCCTTATGGAACACGTTTAGGTGGCCTAGTACAGTATCGTTGGATGTATCCATTTGAAAGATTCCTCAATCACTTGAAGTCCAAAATGGAAAATAAGAGATATGTTGAAGGTTCAATTGCTGATGCATATATGCTTGAAGAGTCAACAAACTTTGCATCATTTTATTTTGATGATGATGTGCATAGTAGAATAACAAGGATAGGTCGGAACCTAAATGATGGAGGTATTGATCTTAACTTGCCAATTACTTTGTCAATATTTAATCGGCCAGTTCGGATGATGGGTAGGAGGACGACAAGATATCTGAGTGCTGAAGAATGTTTCGCCACTCATCAATATGTGTTACTGAATTGTGAGGAGGTTCAACCAATTTTAATGTATGTGTGCTCCATTTTTTCTCATTTTACTTTTATATGTATGTATCTAATTTCACTATTGTAGGTTGTACAAAAATGGTTTACGGCTACAATCCTGGTTGTACTGATCAAGATGTAGATGATGAAATCGAAAGGAATTTTGCAGCTTGGTTTAAAGGATACGTAAGAAGTTAATGTGGTGTGTCATTCATGAATCGTTATTATTTATATTTGTTGTTATATGGCACTTTCTTTATATTTGTTATTAGGTGTATACCCCAATGAATGATGTGTGTAACCAATCACTCATTGATTTGGCATCTCGGCCGATCATGGAGGTTAACACATACATTGGGTATGTTGTTAATGAGTTCAAGTTTTAGACTGAAGCATATTGCAGTAGAAAGTTGACTTCTAACTTCGGAGTATCTATTAAGGGAAGTGGTTTGTCACAATTTGAATCAAACTTTTTTGGCACGTTGCAAGAGGTTATTGAGGTTGAATACCCAAATGTTCCAATTAAAAATGTTGTTTTCTTTAAGTGTGAGTGGTTTGACCTAACACCGAATGTTGGGTCACGATACAATTCTGAATACGGCATTGCTGAGGTGCATTGCAATAAACGATATAGGAAGTATGATCCTTTTATCATTGCACAAAGTGCATGTCAGGTGTGTTACATTCTATACCCACAAGGTATAAGGGAAAAACTTAATTGGTGGGTAGTGTTGAATGTACGACCTAGAGGTGCTATTGACAGTGCGTATAGCTCTAGTTACACATATCAACAAGATAACATACCGTTGCCTACAGATGGGGGTGATCAAAGTGTCCAAGATGGTATGCAAGACTTACTACACAAACCCTTACAAATGAATGAAGTGGAATTAACGCAAAGCAGAAATCAGAGGTCCGAAGAATGTGTCGAAAGTGAAGATTTAGATGAAGGGGGTAGTGAAGAGATCGAAGAAGAGGACAATGACGAAGATTCTGATGGCGAAGATTCTACATCGTCAGAGCATGATGATAATGAGCAATCCGAAATGGACAAAGGATCTTCATTCGTCCCAATGGCATTAAAGCGTGTCTTAAATAAATGGCAACCCGCAACCTTATAGCTTATTATTATTATTATTAGAGTCTGATTAAGGTTAGTTAGTTGGAGACTATGATGAAAGTGTTTTATATATGCATTTATATATCATGACAAATTGAACACTACTGTTAAATTTGGCAGAAAATAGTGCTCATGTATCAGCATAAAATGCATTGTGGAATTCTGATTTGAATTATGAGTTGGTCATTCTTGTCTTAATTAATTAGTCTTGATTTCATGACTGTACAATGTATTTCTAAATTCTGATTTGAATTATGAGTTTGCCATGCTTGTTTTAGGTTTGAACCTTTCGATGCCCATTGAAAAATCATAGAAAGCATTACTTGGTACTTCCCCGAGGCTTTCAAGACCTATAACAGTGCGCCTCAAAGTATGAAAGATATATGGTTTAATGAATTTAAGGTAAATTACGTTATAATTGCAATTGGGACAAAAATTAGCTTACTTACGTTTATTAATTACAATTTTTTTAAAGCTTTCACATAAAGCATGTAAGTGGAATCCAGAAGATGAAGCAGCTATCTGGCATACATATATGATAAAAAAGCTGCTAGAAGACTTTCTGACACATTGGGACATGTGCGCTCTAACTTGGCAAAAGGTAAATCACCACTGCAATGGATGTCTCCTCCAGTTCTAGCTCAGTATCACAGTATTTGGAACAATGAAGAATTCAAAAAGACATCCGAGAAGAACAAAAATAATAGAATTCAGATTGTGGGGGAATGGGACCGTCGCTGCACACTAGAGGTTCAATTCTGATTACTGAGCATAGGAAAAGATTAGTAAGTCATTTAATAATTAATACTTAAATACAATTTAAAGTTTAACAACATTAATGTATGATTCATTGTTGTTGGATAGAAAGAAAAGCTTGGAGAGGAGCCCTCACATGCAGTTTTGTTTCAAGCTACACACAAACGCAAAAAGAACGATGAGTTTGTGTGCAAAAAAGCTCAAAAAGTCATGGTAACAATCTCAATTCCTATAATCTCTTATCATTAAATATAAAACTAGTTGCTGAAATGCATGATTACACTTCTTAGTTGCTGAAATTTGGTTTCTTGGCTGCTGAAATTTTCAAAATAGAAATGCATGATTATTAGAATCACTTATCTTTCTTGTTTTCTAGCAGACTTGTTTCTATATATAAGCTTTGTGTTGCTTTTAGAGATATCATTTGATGAGTAAACTTTGAGATACTCTATTTCAGACATATGCAACATTGTTCAAATTACTTAAATTCCTTTAGTTGAGAATGCCTAATCATAGTTGGTTGCTGAAATTTTTTAATTCATTTGTTAATATGAGCCAACTGCAAAATATATGAGTTGTTACATTGTTATATATGAGTGAATTGTGAAATTTTCTGATTCATTTGTTTAAACAGACAACAATTGTTAATATATGAGTTTTAAAAAATTGTCTATCAATATAGGAAACTATAATTCAAATGCAACAAACTCAACCTGAACTTGAACAAGCAACTGCTTGGTATGAAGTGATAGGTGGTGTCAAGAAAGGGGGTTATGTGTTTGGATTTGGATCAGATACCCAACACTACTTTCCCGAGGTGGCGAGACGGAAAAAAGTCTAGAAATGGAGAATCATCCTAACATGTAGCTTGTGACGAAAAATTTGAACAATTAGATCAAACTAACAAGGAGATTCTAGAGAATCAAAAGAAGATTATGGGGTTGTTACAAGGTATATATAGTGCATATCCGGCGTTGCTAGAATCTGTTGCTCCTACAGCCGATAGCAATCAAAGTGGTGATGTTGGGCTGGATAACGTTGCTCCTACGACCGATAGTGTAATACCCCGTAAACTTATTCCAAATAAACGACATTATTTTAATACAAATACTTTCAAAAATAAAATTTATTTTTTCAATCATAAATATTTTTAGCTTAAATCCTATTAAAACCAATTATTTTATTTCAGGCTTTAAATAAATTATTTTACGATCCAAAAATTTTCTATTCAAAATCTATCTGAGATGAACCTGCCAACATCATTTTTATAACTATCAAACTTTCTAAGCCCAAATTATTATTCTTCTAAGTCCAATGACTTTGATTGGGCCCAAAGTATTCCTAAGCCCAATATTGAGCCCATAACCCAATTATGAAGACTTAGAATTCTCTAGACTCCATCTATAAATACCTCATTTCTTCTTCATTTATTCCCCTCTTCTTTGTCTCTCTCACGTGAATTGAAGGCCAAGAAGCTCTAACCCTAGGTTGGTAAGTTATCATCTTCCTCTCCAATTATTCTTCTTCTTTTCCATTCTTTCTTCTTCATTTCTCCATTCTTAATTTCTTCTCCATTTTAATTGCTTTGTTCTTATGTTTGTGTATGTATTGAAAAATGGTATTGTGGTTGTGTATGGTTTTGCTTGGACTTAAGGTGAAGGGGAAGTTTGTGATTAAGCCTAAGGATTAGGAGGAAATTTTGCTAGAGGGTGATAGCATTTGAGGTAAGGTTCATGGATGTCCAAACTACTTTGCCCTAAGTTTTATTGTTAAAATTATTGGTTATTTTTTTCTACTTTAAATCTTTAGAAATTGTGTTAATATGGTGGTATTTTGTTCCTAAAATAGTGTATGTTCATGTTTTAAAGTTTGGAAGTGTTGATGTATTTTTGGAGTTGTATCTTGAGGTGTTTGGAGTGGATTTTGGGGCTGAAATTTCGCAGGGTATCTACTGCTTTGGGTCTTATAGAACCTTTTCGTTATACAGTCGCCATGAGCAGTGATGGTAGTGTGGTTTCGGTGTTGCAATTGTAGTTGTGAGTACGTGGGTTCGACTCCTCTTGACTGCTTCCCCTGTTTTCATTAGATTTTATATAATATTAGTAGCTCATAAAAAGATCTATTCTGCTTCAAATGAGAATTGAACCTTAGACCTTATTCTTAACATTTTAAGTTCTTCCCTCCAACTAAACTATTTCAATCTCATGTATCCTTTTTGGTTTTAAAAAAAAAGTATTATATGATTTTTTAAAAAGAGTTGTGTACTAAGAAAATCATTATGTTGGGAAAGATTTATACCATGCATATTTCTTAGTTTGATAAACATAGTACCATAATTAAATTATTATGTATTTTGAGAAAATATGTGATTTGAAATCCTATGTACCCTATGGTGTTTTGAAAATTATATTTGGTTAGCCTAAAGGCAAAACATATTAAGTATTATAATTGTATACTATTTTAAAAGGATAAATTATACAAATGTATGTATTTTGAAGGATTATAAAAATGTATTCATATGAGGAAGCTAATAACCTTGATAAATGTTTTATGGGTTGAAACCTATAGTTTTAGAAATGTTTCCTCTATGTACTTATATATATAATGTATATAAATGTTTTACAAATTGATAAATATTATGTTGAAAGCTTATTTTTTAGGGGAATGATTTGAGTATTGGGAAACCTACTTGTTTGGAGTTATATTTATATATTGGGAACATTATGGAATCATGAGTTGAAACCAGTGACGTATCCAGGATTTCATTTGAGGGGGGGCGAAAAAGCAAAGGTAAACTAAGTCCAAAAATGTTTAAACACAAGGTTCAAATAGAAAAATTTTTCCATAACTGAACCAATAAAACAATATCATATCATAAACTAAACAAAACACATTATGAATTCTGACTAATAAACTGATTCAATGTATTCTGTTATGTCTAAAAGCTATGAATTCTAATTGTTAAATGTCTAAAATACATAAATAGATAATCCCTTACTCCTTGAGCTTATTATAACCAGCCCCAAAGTTCAACTCTGTACATTTATCCAGCCAAATAAATATAAGTACAACTCCGCATTCTAATTCTTTCACTGAACTTTTTCTAAGTAAATACCAACCCAGGTCAGCAGATCACCAGCAAGACCCAAATTGGATGAAATTTGCAATTTTCTCATAGATATAACAGGCTCCGATATCAAAATTGGGAATGAAAAGGAAAGAAATCTAAAGGGAATGAAAAATCAAAATCACGCCCACAATGATGCATTGTAACATCATATTAAGAAAATTTGGAATCAAAAGATTCAGGATTAGGGAAGTAAAACGGAATTCTTACAGAAGGGAGGTTGGAGAATTCGGATCTGAAAAGTTTGAGGAGATCGGACTGAGCGAATAATCCGAAGGCTGATCTTTTAGTTCAAACATTAACATAAATACATAATCACAGCAAAACAGCAAAATATATAAACATTAATTCAAATAATTCAAACAGCAAAACAGGGATGTGAATTCAAACAGCAAAACAGCAAAGATCAGCAAAACAGGGATGTGAATTCAAACAGCAAAATATATAAACATTAATTCAAACAGAAAAACAGGGATGTGAATCTGAGAAGTAATTTAAATAATCACAGCAAAACAGCAAAATCTATATACATTAATTCAATAATCATAGTTCAAAGATTTGAATAAAATTAGAGAAATTAGGATTTAGGGCAAAATTTAAAGTAGAGAAATTAGGGCAAATGTGAACCTGAGAAGTGAGAGGAGATTAGAGGCGTGACCGGTAGCAGGGACGACCGGCGAGCTCCGGTAGCATGGACGACCGGCGAGCTCCGGTAGAGAGGTGAAGTCCGGCGAGGAGCGAGGACGCGACGCGGAGTGAGCGAGAGAGTAGCGACTTGCGATTTGCGAATGAGCTCTCTGGATCTGAAATTCTGAACTGCAGAATAAGGAAAATAAAAAAAAAATTATATTTATATACAGCC
The DNA here is from genome assembly GCA_002525835.2 of Ipomoea batatas. Taxonomy (NCBI): domain Eukaryota; kingdom Viridiplantae; phylum Streptophyta; class Magnoliopsida; order Solanales; family Convolvulaceae; genus Ipomoea; species Ipomoea batatas. The sequence continues at coordinate 44,707,699 of CM008342.1, read as the reverse complement.
CCAAAACGACGTCGTTTTGGGGCTGTATATTTTGGGCAGTGGGGGCAGCTGCCCCCACTGCCCCCAGGGCAGATCCGTCTCTGGTTGAAACTATATTTTGTTGAGAGGTGAATAACCTTATAGTGTTTCTGAATGTTTTTATGTGTTGAAAGTCCTACTATTTTGGAATGGAAGCTTACTTTGAAAGGTTATTATTACGTTGGAGAAAATGTATAATTTTGTATACTACATATATTTTGGAGGATATAAAATTATGTTTATTTTTGGAGGATTATTATTTTTGAAGAAATGTGTAGTTTAAAGAAAATGTATTAATTTTGCATACTGTTAATCCTGTTGGGAGGATAAATACTATTTTAGAAAATATATATAAATATATTTTATTTGGAGGATAATTACGGCTTTGGAAATAAATCCTATTTTGGTGGATATGCATATTGGTTGGTTATACGCCCTGCTTGACTTTGATAAATTATATTTTGTAATAGCCTACGGGCAATGAAAATATTTATGCAAATCTATTTTGAAAGGATATTACTATCTTGGAGGAATTATATAAAATTGTACTACTCTTGGAGGTTTATCCCTTTCTGTGTGGATTGTGATGTGAATTGTGATGTGGGCTAAGGCCCTATGTTGGAATTAAACCCAGTAGAAATAATCCTGGGTTAGTATTTGAGGGGTAACTTGGTAGAAATAATCCTGGGTTACTAGGGCTGGTTTACTACCCGCTGGGCTTGGAATCCCAGTTAGGGGGTGTGCACACTTAAAGTAGTGGTCCTGTTTCCACTTGTGGTAAAGTGGGGGTCATGTGATGTGTTCAGTAGAGGGTTGCTGTTCACTTAGGGCTTCACTGAGATGATGTCCCTGCCCCACTGTTGTGATATTGAGATTGATTACGATTGGGATACCTCCACTTGTTTATTATGATATATTGATATTTGAGAAATATGACTTGAATTCCTCCCTATATATGATTATTTGGTATATATGTTCTGGAGAATGACGTATGAGAAAGTCTATACTTGAAATGATTTCTTGATGAGTATTGCCATATGAAGCTATGACTTCCTCCATATCTATGTTATGTTTTGAAAACACTTATGAGAGAAGAATATGTTTTGAAACTACAATTATGTTGAGAATTATATCTTGTGAGAAATGTTCTCTTGAAATCCTCCATACTAGTATATATACATTTTAGAAACATTTTGAGAAAGTATTATGCCTTATGTGGCTTATGATTGTTATACTATGATTTGGAAGTAATTAGGGAATAATTTATGAAACGGTTATAATGCTTGAAAGTGCTAACTATTCTTATCTTATATTATGCAATGTTTTAAGTATAATGAACTATGGTTATGATACCGTGGAATATATAATGCTATTATCTTAAAATCTACTACCTTATATGAATATGAAAGTATTGTTGGGTAAAGTATAGTGTGGTTGTTGAGTAAACTATTTTGTGAAAAACTATAAACCTTATTGTGGGAAAATCTCATGTTTTGGTGTGAGTTAAACATTTAGAATCTCCTCCCTTATGTTGAAAATCCTCTCATTTAGTCTAGTATTGATTTAAAGTATTTGAAAACCTTTACATTGGAAGTTTTCTTACTTAATGAGTTGTGGTCCCAAAATACTTCTTAAACTCTCTTAAAAATACTCTTATAAGGCCTTGGGCTATATATTTCCTAAAAGGCGGTTTCTTTAAGTATCAAAACCTATTTACAAAGTATACTTACTTTCTAACTAAAAATGAACATATTTTACGGGGCAAAGTGAACCTTACTTAGCATTTTATGCTAACTTTGTGTTTCCTAAGTTTTTTTCCTAAACTTGTTTTTTCAGGATCTGAGTAAGCATTTGATAAAGAGAGTGCTAGTATCAATTATGAGCTGACGGTAGAACAAATGTTGAGAACATAGAATGGTAGATTAGTTTTCTTTTATTGTGATGAGGTTTTGTAATTTAAAATTCCTTGTAGTTGAATTTGGATAGTGATAAAGCTTTATTGGAATATTGAAGGTTGTAATAAAATTTTAGCCTGAGCATCTAATCTAGGATGATTAGGTGTGGCGGTAACACCTCTTTGAAGGATAATTGTAGGTTGAGCATCTAATCTAGGATGATTAGGTGTGGCGGTAACACCTCTTTGAAGGATAATTGTAGGTTCATTATGGTTAATTTGGATTATGAAAATTGGGGTGTTACAGATAGCAATCAAAGTGGTGATGTTGGGCTGGATAATCTTAGCATGGATGATGAAACACAATCTTCAACATAATCTTTGTGATGTTATTTATATTAATACTAGTATATTTATGCGCAATGCGCAAAATATAAGTGCCCAATATTAGTACTTTATATTAAAAGTTTAAATTTATTTAGATTTTAGATGCTTAAATTATAGTACATAATAATAATAATAATAATAATAATAATAATAATAATAATAATAATAATAATAATAATAATGTAAAACATTTTTATAAATTTGATATTTATATTTTAAAAAGTAACTAACATATAACTCTAATATATAATGTGTATATGTATTATTATTATTGAAAAAGATAAGAAAATATATGGTGGATGCATGTACATAGTAACAATAGTGGAAAAGATAACAGAAGTTATAACGGTAGGGGTATAATTGTCCAAAATATTATATAGTACAACTTTTATAGCATAATGTATAAAAAAACTTAACGGAAAAAACATATATAAATGAAGAGTATAACTTTCATTCACACTTATTATGTTTTTAGATAAATGTGACAATAATATTTAGAATTGAAAAGTAGCTACTACTTTTTGAAATGTAAAGTAACTACTACTTTTTGAGATGTGAAGTTAGATAATGTAAAGTAGCTACTACTTTTGGAGACATGAAGTTAGATAATTTTTAACAGCAATTAAAATTTTTATTTTTTGGTGATGTTACATTATTATTTAAAATTGTTTACTATTGCAGAGTAGAATATGCATTCAATTAATACAACAGTGAAGTGCAAATTTTTTTTCTGTCAGTGACAGAACTTTCGACCACACTCCGGAAGTGGTTCCGGAAATTCCGGACCACTCAATTTGGTGGTGGTCGCGTTTCTTCCTACCACTTCCAGATTGTGGTCGGAATTTCCGACCACTATGCCCAGTGGTCGGAAATCGGCAACTTTTTAGCTTTTCGCGATTTCCAGCAATGGCCTAAATCTCTAAAGCGGCCTAGCCTATTTCTATCCCTAGCTACAAAGATATCATTGAGCTACAAGCTAGTTGGCATCTTAGAGTTTAGATCTTATCATTCTATTTCAATTTTACAATTTTGGTCCTTTAATTGTTAAAGGAGCTATAAATTTTAAGTTCCAGTTGTCTCTAAAGTTCATTTGAAGAAAAATTAGAAAACTAAAAAGGTGGTTTTTCTATTTTTTTTTTATTTAAAAACAGGCCCCTTCAATCACAAATTGTCTCAACATCTGGTATTTCCACCAACGTAGGAGTTTAGTTACACAGCAGCACACCTGAGCTGTTTGCCATTGCATAAACTCCTTCATGACCATATATTACTCAGTGGAGGCAATACTGACTCTTGTGCTTCAATAAGTTGAGAAAATAGTTATGAACATATACTGTATTGTAATAGAGTTAGTAGTACTCATATGGATTCCCACAAAGTGGGATAATATCAAATAAAATAAATATTACTCATATGGATTCCCACAAAGTGGGATAATATACAAATAAAATTATAACATATGATAATCTACAATCAATAATTAATATACATATTTGAAAGAGCTCTGATATTCCAGACTTCTATTTACTCCCAAAACACTTGAATTAAAATAAAGTACAATTAAATACAAAATAAAATTCGATTAGAACACTACTTTGTTATGAATAACAAAGTGTACATATATACAGACATGGACATTTGCACATACTACACTTTCTGGACATTAAGAAACTGCATTATCTCACCAGTTATTAATATTAATGTGAGGAGTGTGAGATATTTTTGTGTAGTTTTAACCATTCTAAACTAAGCATCAATTTATCGTACGTATTACTGAGTTCAATTGAATTGAGTTTAAACAAATGTTGAATACTAAAAGGTACTTGTTCAAGCAATTCGCATCTTGTATTGATATACTTTTAAATATTTATTTAAATATAAACATTGGACATTAACCTATACGTGCAATGCGCGCATAAAACTAGTATTACTTATATGGGAATTTGGTATAATATCAAATGAAATTATAAAATATGTAATCTACAATCAAATAATATATATACATATTTGAAAGAGCTCTGATATTCAAGACGGCAAGACATCTATTTACTCCAAAACACTTAATTAAAATAAAGTACAATTAAATACTTAATCAAATTCAGTTAGAACACTATTGCTTTATGAATAACAAAGTGTACATATATACATGCATACATGGACATTTACACATACTACACTTCCTGGCCATCAAGAAACTGCATTATCTCACCATTTACAAATTTATTTAACAATTTTAATGTGAGATATTTTTGTGTAGTTTTCACCATTTGGTTCTAAACTAAGCATCAATGTATCGTTCATATGAATGAATTCAATTGAGTTAAGTTTAGACAAAGATTGAATACCAAAAGGTACCTGTTCAAGCAATTTGCATCCACGCAAGCGGAGCTCTTCAAGAAGTGGCATTGCACCTTCCTCCACCATTATCCATTTCAGTGCCGGGAACCAAGAAATATCCAACAACTTGAGCTTTGGGAACTTTCCAGCTTTGAAACACAACCCTTCCCCTTCATAAGATTCAACAAGTTTAAGATGTGCTAACATGGGTAGATCTTGGAGAATCAGTAGTGGATCTTCAAGAACACAACTATTCTGCAACTCTAGTTTAGTTAGGCTTACAAGTGAAGATAACCATTGAGGGATCCTCTCTAGACGCCCATCCAATTTTAATGTACGAAGACAAAGAGGAACTGTAGATAAAGAATGTTGGATATCAAGGATCTCATTTCCTTCAGCTGCCCTAAGCCTTAAAGAGATAAGTTTTGTCAACTTTTCTATGGTTGAACATAATTCTTTTCCATCTTCTTGTCTCAAATCTGTAACTCCAAGCTTTCTCAGTTGTGTTAGATTCCCTATCTCAGACACCACTCTGACACCATTAGTTGTCTTTGCTCGTATACTACACAACTTCTGTAAAGACAATAATCCCCCAAACTCAAAAGGAGCATAACAACTAAAAAATATCATAGAGCCGCCCACCGTGAGATGTCGGAGTTTATGAAGTTTTTCAACCTCAATTGGCAACTTTTCCACCAAAGTGTTCTTCAGGTCAAGAATCTCTAAGTTTTGAAGACGTCTTATGAATTTAGAAACATTTCTTAACGCTGTGTCCCTCAAACTCAAATACTTCAAATGAAACAACTTGAAAATTTCCTCTGGAATTTTCTCTAGATGAGTACCTCTTAAAACTAACACCTTCAGAGGAATATAATAATCAAAAGACAACAGCTTTGATAATGAAAATGAAACCAGTACCTCACCCTTATAGAGCTGTACCTCATCCTTATAGAGCTGTAAAGAACGGATATGACTTTTGGCGGAAGTGCTCTTGAGAATGTCATCATTAAATCTATGGATTATTAGGCGTCGACACTTGTTGTCGGACCATTCTTTGTTCTGTCTAGTGAGGATAATTGCAAAGTTTTGCTCTAATGCCTTTGAAAGGATTATTTCTCGTAAAACATCATGGACTTGTAAGCTAATGATCTTTCCCGCATGAGACTTCTCTGCAATTTGAATTAAGTTTCGATGAACTAGCTCATTGAGATAAGATTCAGCAACTTCTTCATTCACTTGATCATTCTCATTGACAAAGCCTTCTGCAATCCATAGTTTAATGACTCTGTTTTTTGTAATGATGGCATCCTCAGGAAAGATGCTAAAGTACAAGAAACAATACTTTAGATAATATGGAAGATCATAGTAACTCATGGATAATAAATTCTCCAAGTTTTTCATCCTGTCATCGGTTTTCAATTGGAAAGTTTTCCATTCTGCAATATCCTCACCCTTTGTAGCCAATATACCAGCAATTACCACTATTGCTAGAGGCAGACCACCACATTTATTTACAATATCTTCAGCAATGTTCACCAAATGTGGAGGACATGAATCACTTAAAAATGTTTTTTTGCAAAACAATACCCATGAATCTTCCTTAGACAAAAGCTTTAACTGGTAGACATCACCTTGGGTTTCGTGACACCCATCCTTGCCTATTTTACTATTCCTTGTTGTGATAACTATTCGGCTACCAAACTTTTGTCTAGGAAAAGCATATTTGATATCCCTCCAAACATCAAAACTCCAAACATCGTCAAAAACAATGATGTATCTTTGCTCCGAAAGAATGTCCCTAACAGATTGTATCAATTCATCAGCAGAGTCCCCATTTGGGGTATTCCCCAATTTCTTAATTACATCTTTTAGCAACTCCTCAATCTTGAATGTTTCAGAAACTGTAACCCACACACGACACTGAAAGTGCTTTATCACTTGTGCATCATCATAAGCCTTTTTAACCAAAGTGGTCTTCCCCAAACCCCCCATGCCCACCACAGAGTGAACCCTTAAATCATCATCAACAGCGCCAAGAAAG
>CM008342.1:44682515-44700928 GCA_002525835.2 Ipomoea batatas | reverse complement strand
TTTTTTTTTTTTTTTTTTTTTTTTTTTTTTTTTTTTTTTTTTTTGCCTCTTTTGGACCCCACAAAAAAAAATCATATTATTACAAACTCATTTTAATATCTTTCTCCTCTCTCTTTCATATCAGCTTATTTTTTCTCCATTCAAGTCAAAAAATCATTAGAAGTTTTGCTCTTAAAAGTCCAATTAATAATTTTTAAAGAGTTAATTCAAGCAATGGTCCTCTGACTATGTTGATTTTTCAAAATTAGTCCCTGACTTTTAATTTGGACAATTTAAGCCCCTTAACTTTCAAATTCTTTCCAACGTTGGTCATTTAGTCAAATTTTGGTTAAGTTGGGGTCAAATGAAAGGGTAAAATTGTCCGTTCACCTGTATAGTGTATATTACTCGTATTTCTCTAATCCTATACGCTATATATATGAATATAATCTTAGTTGAAGAGAGTTCGACTGAGATTAATGGCTTCGATTGAGACTTCGACTGAGATTATATGCATATATACAGCGTATAGGACAGAAGAAATACGAGTAATAATACACTAAGCATGTGAACGGACAATTTTACCCCTTCATTTGACCTCAATTTAATCAAAATTTGACGAAAGGACCAACATTGAAAAGAATTTGAAAGTCAAGGGACCTAAATTGTCCAAATTAAAAGTCGGGGACTAATTTTGAAAAATCAACATAGTCAGAGGACCATTGCTAGAATTAACTCTTTTTTAAATAATCTGCCAAGTCCTTGTGGTCTAGTGACACCCAGTTACACTCTCATATAGAAGGGGGTGAGTTTGAGCCTCAGTAGAAACGATATTGACTCTTTATAATTCAGTAAGTTGAGAAAATAGTTATAAACAGATACTACATTGTAACAAAGTCAATAGTAAAAAAAAATAATTTTCAAATAGTCGGCACTAAAAGCCTAAAGGGTGGACCTACTCATTACAAATTTATCTACCATTTCTGACTTTTTTTATCTACCATTTCTGACTTTGTACATGGCAATTACGTATGAACACAACTTTAATTATTATTTCTTTCTTTTTTTATTTTGACAAAAGAATTATTATTTCTTTGAAAACTTTGCGACAGAACTTTGTAAATGCGCGTTTTCTTTGATTTCCGAAAGAATTATTAGTTCTTTGAAAACTTTCGCTTTCAATTTTCCAACTGGCCTGGATCACAATTCACAAAAACTAATAAATAAATAAATAAATAACCTAAGAATTGGCCTTATATGATAAACAATTCTTTTGAGGTTACTTATTTATTATTTGAACCAATTTTATGTTGTATAAATAGTTTTAAGATCACACTTATGGACTGAAAAAGTGTAATGTTTTATTTTATTTTTTAAAATATCATATTTCATTAATACTCGGTATTAGGACTCTATGTAGTTGAGTCATAGTATAAGTCTCTGTCCCAGTATATCTGTGATTACTTTAGTATATATACCTATGAGTCTGTATAGTTATGCTTTGAGTACTTTGAATATAATACAATAGCTCTCATCTGGTATCATCGCTAGGGTTTCCTTCTGATCCCATGGCTGATCCCGACGGCTCTGTTAATTCTTCGGACCATTTCAGATGTAGCTACGGGGTCTACGGTTTCGTCTACCATTTCCTCGCTTTCCTCTGCTCACCACTTCATTAGCATCAAACTTACCCATCAGAATTTTCTGTTCTGGCGTACACAGGAGGTGCCGTTTCTACGCGGCCATGAATTGATGGGATTCATCGATGGTTTTCTTCCCGCTCCGCCTAGGCTGCTACCGTCGGCGGCCGAAGGTGCGTTGCGCCTCCCTAATCCAGAATATATACACGTAGATTATAAAATTAAAATTTCAGTGTCAATATTGTTATGACTCAATGCTTTGATTACATTAAAAGTGATTTTTTAAAAAATTTCAAGCTCAAGACATGGCACGCTTGATGAGTCGCAGCTGGAAGGTCAGTGATCCACTCACCGAGTTTAGATGTCGTTGATCAAATTAATCAGTACATGTGCGACATGAATATTGCAAAATGACGAACATATTTAAGTTGTAACTCTTTGTGTAAGGCAGAACTAGACGGTGAAAATCTATTAGAAGTACACACTCCTAAATTCTTAAATAGTTTGAGATTGTATGATTTTCTTAATCATTCATTGATATTAAAGGTCGGTGCACCTGTTATGTTATTGCGGAAGATAGACCATTCTCTTGGTTTTTATAACGGTACGTGACTCATCATCACAAGATTGGCAGATCACATTGTTGAAGCAAGAATAGTTAATGCGACACATGAACGAACCAAAGTTCTTATCCCTCGAATGTCTCTAACTCTTTTTGATACGAGATTGCCCTTCAAGTTGTAGCATAAATAATTCTCATTGATGCTTGCATATGCCATGAATATCAACAAAAGCCAGGGCCGAACACTAACTCACGTTGGGTTATTGCTGAAAAAACAAATTTTTAATCACGGCCAATTGCATGTGGCTTTATCCCGAGTCACCCATCCCGATAGCCTGAAAGTGTTAATTAGTTCTAGACGAGGATGGACAAGATTCTGTTGCTACAACCAATGTTGTCTACAAAGAGGTTTCAATAATGTGTAAATACAACCGGTGATATTATGTTTTGAAAGAGCTTTGATATTCAAGACTTTTATTTACTCCCAAAACACTCGAATTAAAATAAAGTGCACTTAAATACAAAATCAAATTCCACTAGAACACTATTTTGTTATGAATAACAAAGTGTACACATATACAGACATGGACATTTGCACATACTATACTTTCTGGCAATTAAGAAATTAAACTGAATTATCTCATCAGTTGTAAATTTAATTTAATGTGAGGAATGTGAGATATTTTTGTGTAGTTTTCCCCATTTGGTTCTAAACTAAGCATCAATGTATAGTTCATATAACTGAATCCAATTGAGTTAGTTTAGACAAATGTTGAATACCAAAAGTTACCTGTTCAAGCAATTCGCATTTACTGAAATAGAGCTCTTCAAGATGGGGCATTGCACCTTCCTCCACCATTATCCATTTCAGTGCCCTGAACCGAGAAATATCCAAAAGCTTAAGCTTTGGGAACTTTCCAGCCTTGAAATACAAACCTTCCCCTTCATAAGACTTAACAAGTAGAAGATGTACTAACATGGATCTTCTAGAACACAACTATTCTGCAACTCTAGTTTAGTTAGGCTTACAAGTGAAGATAACCATTGAGGGATCCTCTCTAGACGCCCTGTTTGGTCCCTCCTATGTGAAAATAGCCTACCTTTTGAACCAAGGGCATATTATTTGCTGATTGTTTTTTGAGTAGCTTCTAGATGGATAATCGTTTGTTGGTTGATGAGCTCGCGTATGATCGGCATGCTTTACTTCTAGAAAGTCAAAAGATAGAAAGCCAATTAACTGATGAGCAAACTGTGGCTTACACTACAATGGCTTACACTACAATCCATAACGATGTACAACAACAGAAGGGGGTTTCTTTTAATAAACGTTTTGCATAATTTATTCCATTCCAATTGATTAAAAAATAAACTATTACATAATAGCATTAAATACATCCGTGCAACGCACGGGTACAATACTAGTATATATATATATATATATATATATATAATATAATATTTCAGGGACGGGACAGGGCGGGGCGGGGAGAGTACTCCCCATCCCCGATCCCGCCCCTGGTGGGGAATTCAAATTTTGCCCCATCACCGATCCCCTATTTTTGCTCCCATCCCCGTCTCCATAGGGGCAGAGAATCGAGTTCCCCATCTGGTACGGGTACAATTGACATCCTTATACATTACTACCAAATATCAAGGGTTCAATCATTGGCTTGAGTATGGAGCAACCTTAAATCTCCAGGTCAGTTGTCCCACCTAAATGAAGTGCTTACAATTCAGCGAGAGAATTACTCACTATGCTCGGTTGAAGCTCTAGGTACCCAAAAAAAAAAAAAAAACTAAGGGACAATCCATATTGTTACTTTTAGTAGGATTGGAATTTGTGTCTGAAAGTGATCGATGTGCCCCAAACTCCGGAAACCTTAGAGCATCCTTATCAATGGGGTTATTTCACGGTTTTTGAGGGGTTTTTGTAAGTGTGATTAGGAAAGAGAAAGTGGGAGGAGAGGAAAAAAATAAAATTATTAAGATTTAAAAAAAATAAATAAATAAAGCTGAACAGTCAGGCGTGTGCATTGCACGCGCCCGAGTGGGCGTTGCTGTGCGCGGTACGCGCACAACATCAGTTCCCCATTAATGCCCAACCCCACCTGTCAGCATGAACCCCAATTTTGCAGATGCTTCTCAACCTTCTCTCTCCCATTCCCTCTCTCTTTCATGTGGACATTAAATCTGACAATAACTCCAAAATATACGCGGATGGCCTTGCTCTTATAAGTAATGATAGAAAATGGTACGATGTTTCTCGGAAAGTCATGTAAAATGGTACAATCAAATACCGTGCCAGGTGATATGTCTTGGCATTTAAAATGGTACGTTGTTTCTTGGAATGTCCTATGTCTTGGCATTTAAAATGGTAGGGTGTTTCTCGGAAAGTCATGTAACCAGGGCCAATTTTTTTTTTTATTTGCGTAGTCTTGTGCGGGTAAATAAGTGAGGGTCTATCAAAGTATAAATAAACTGTAAATTGAAGAAAAGTGATTCGCGTAAATATTACGGAGTAGAATTTTTTTTGAATAATACGTAGTAGAATTTAGATTAGTCATGAAAATCTAATTTTGAACCAATATAATCACAAATACATATACAAACTATTGGGCTAGGGTTGGACTAGGGGCCCCAAAATTTTGGAACCTTGTGCTGTTACACATCTTGCACGCCCTAAAATCTGGCCCTAACTTATCATGGTAAGTATACTTTAGATAATATGAAAGATCATAGTAACTCAAGGATAATAGATTCTTCAAGTTTTTCATCCTGTCATTGGTTTCGAATTGAAGGTTAAGACTATTCTGAAAACTTATCCATTCTGCAATAGCCGTACCCTTGGTAGCCAATATACGGACAATTACCAGAATAGCCAAAGGTAGACCACCACATCTATTTACAATATCTTCAGCAATTTTCACCAAATTTGGAGGACATGGATCACTCAAAAATGTTTTTTTGCAAAACAATTCCCATGAATGTTTCTCAGACAAAAGCTTCAACTCGTACACATCACCGGCCTATTTCAGTGTTCCTTGTTGTGATAACTATTCGGCTACCAAACTTTTGTCCAGTAAAAGCATATTTGATAGCGCTCCAAACATCAAAACTCCATATATCATCTAAAACAATGATGTATCTTTGCTCTGAAATAATGCTCCTAACATACTCTATCAATTTAGCAGAGTCCTGGCCTTCAAAATATACATATTTGAAAGAGCTCTGATGTTCAAGACTTCTAATTACTCCCAAAACATTCAAATTAAAATAAAGTACAATTAAATACAAAGGCCCTGTTTGGTAAATAATTGGCCTATCAGACAAACTTGGCCTATTTGACCATTATTAGTTGTTTGACTTGGTTAAAAAATCAATATAAGTGTTTGGTAAATAAGCTTTTTGTAACTCCAAAATACTAAATTTCAAAAGGCTACTCAAAGCAACCTTTTCAATTAGGCTTTTGAGAAAAGAAATTATACAACTATCAACTAATAGCTAATTTACCAAACACTTTTCTATAATCAACTAATATTATCAATTAATTATACCGTCTAACCCAATCAGCTAACAAAATCAGCTAATAGCCATTTACCAAACAGGGCCAAAATCAAATTCGACTAGAACACTATTTTGTTATGAATAACAAAGTGTACATATATACAGACATGGACATTTGCACATACTACACTTTCTGGACATTAAGAAACTGCATTATCTCACCATCCAGCGGTTATAAATTTTAATGTGAGGAATGTGAGATATTTTTGTGTAGTTTTCACCATTTGGTTCTAAACTAAGCATCAATGTATCGTTCATATTACAGAATTCAATTGAGTTGAGTTTAGACAAATGTTGAATACCAAAAGGTACCTGTTCAAGCAATTTGCATTTACGCAACCAGAGATCTTCAAGATGGGGCATTGCACCTTCCTCTACCATTATCCATTTCAGTGCCCTCAACCGAGAAATTTCCAAATACTTGAGCTTTGGGAACTTTCCAGCTTTGAAACACAACCCTTCTCCTTCATAAGATTCATCAAGTTCAAGATGTGCTAACATGGGTAGATCTTGGAAAAGCAGTAGTGGATCTTCAAGAACACAACTTCTCCACAACTCTAGTTTAGTTAGGCTTACAAGTGAAGATAACCATTGAGGGATCCTCTCTAGACGCCCATTCAATTTTAATGTACGAAGACAAAGAGGAACTGTAGATAAAGAATGTTGGATATCAAGGATCTCATTTCCTCTAGCCACCTCAAGCCTTAAAGAGATAAGGTTTGTCAACTTTTCCATTGATGAACATAATTCTTTTCCATCTTCTTGTCTAAGATTTGTAACTCCAAGCTTTTGTAACTTTTGTAAAAACAACAATCTCCCAATCTCAAAAGGAGCATAAAAACCAATGAAAGAATAGGATCCAGTGAGATGTCGGAGTTTATGAAGTTTTCCAATCTCAACTGGCAACTTAATCACATATGTGTCCTTCAGGTCAAGAATTTCTAAGTTTTGAAGACGTCCTATGGATTTAGAAACATTTCTTAACCTTGTCTCCCTCAAACTCAAATACTTCAAATGAAACAACTTGAAAACTGCCTTTGGAATTCTGTTTAGATTACGAGTACCTCTTAAATCTAACACCTTCAGAGGAATATAATAATCAAAAGACAACAGCTTTGATAATGAAACCAGTGGTACCTCATAATTATAGAGCTGTAAAGAACGGATATGACTTTTGGAGGAAGTGCTCTCTAGAATGTCATCATCAAATCTGTGGATTATTAGGCGTCGACACTTGTTGTCAGACCATTCTTTGTTCTGTCCAGTGAGGATGAGTGCAAAGTTTTGCTCTAATGCCTTTGAAAGAATTATTTCTCTTAAAATATCATGGACTCGTAAGCTAATAATCTTTCCTGCATGAGACTTCTTTGCAATTTGAATTAAATTTCGATGAATTAGCTCATTGAGATAAGCTTCAGCAACTTCTTCTTTCACTTGTTGATCATTCTCTTTGACAAAGCCTTCTACAATCCATAGTTGAATGACTCTGTTTTTCTCTATGATAGCATCCTCTGGGAAGATGCTAAAGTACAAGAAACAGTACTTTAGATAATATGGAAGATCATAGTAACTCATGGATAATATGGCAAGATTGGCTGATATTGGGAGTTTTGGTTGAGTTTGTCCTTGATATTTTGCAGTGCGAGAGCGAGCCTGCGTCGAGCTCTCAAGTTCTTGGCAGAATTGTATTTGTTCTTCATCTTAGTGAACAATCCTCCACCAGTGTGGCGACCTCCAAAGTGGAACAGAAATTCGTCAAGAACATCTTCGGTGTCATAAGCCAGCTCCCGGACTATCTTCACCCAAGCTTTAACTTGAGGATCCATTTTTTCCCTCTCATCAGCAACTCTCAAAGCTGCCTTTAGACGACTCAAGGCATTCATGATGTATTGTGCGTCTTCTCTAATCCCTCCCAAGAGTGAGCACTCTTCACTGATCACCGCTGATAGTTTGTCCAACAGAAACTCTACAGCAGCTTCCGCCATTAGTACAGAAACTTAAATCACTGGCAAAGAATTGGTCGCTACTTGGCAGTGTTGTTTATGGGAGCTCAAACAAGATTTTAGACTGCAAAATGAAATGATATGGAGCTCAAACAAGATTTCTTTATTTCTTATTTCATTATTGCCAATGTTAATATCCAAATATATTTATTTTATATTTAATCTAGCTATGCCATATTTATTTCAATCTACCACCTATAAAAAAAATAAAAATAAAAATAAACTTCAAGTCTTATGATTATTTGCCTGTTCCATCCAATGCATATTTTGCAATTTGCAAACTTGAAGTTTTTTAAATTTTACATTTTCGAGGTGACAGTAAAATAATCACAATGAAAAGCAGATAAAGAAATCAGTTTTATTTTAATATAAATTGTTAATGTTGATAATATCACAATTGACAAAAATATTTTCTAACATCCCAAACAATAAAATGAATATTCTCAATAATTTCATTTTTACTAACTAAATATTATAATATAAACTATAACTTTATTCTTTTTCATAAAATTTAAATTTCATTATTCATATATTATTTTTGTTAACCAAACCCGTTAACCATAATATAAATGTTAAGTAGCACCCGTCATGAATATAGATGATAGAGATCTGTGAGACGGTCTCACAATAGTGTGACATATCCAAAGATTGATTCTTGTAAAAATCTTTCAGGGGTGTTTTCAATCATGACTTCTTTATAGTTTAAAATACTTTTAATTAAAATGATTAATTTTTATAGATTTTAAATAATTTTCATAAAATCTTTTTAAACTTTTGTAAACTTTGAATGACTAACTCTTATGTCACAAACAGTTATAATCTTTTATTGACTTTTATAAACTTTTTTTTTTCTATTTTTAAAAGTTTACAAAAGTCATTAAAAGTTCTTAAGATGACCTCTAGGAAAGAGTGACTCTAAACAATGATTTGTATGTGCACGAGCTCAAGAAAACATGGTTTTTGGTTCATTGTTGAACAATAATGGCTTTTGAATGATTTTTGAGTCAAACAAGATGTTTTTTCTAAATCTGGAATGTATGTAAGCAATGGTTATGTACTAGGTGGATTTTTCAAGCTCGATGTAATAATCGTAATTAATAAAAGTGTTTTTACTTTAGCCTACATTGCTTGAGTCTTAATGTTTGTGGCATGGTAGACTGGATCATGTTAATTTTAACACTATACATAGATTAATCAACTTAGACCATATTACTACATTCCAAATTAACTATAATCACAAATGCGAGATTTGTGTTGAGACAAAACTAACGAAAATTCGCCAAAGACCTTGTGGCAGTGGCACCCGGTGTCCTGATTTACACTCCCACTTGAATTAATCCATAGCGATGGAGGAAAATAGAACCACTTGAATTAATCCATAGCGATGTATGATATTGTTATATGTATGTGGTCAAGAGCAAAGATGAAACCGTTGATAAATTCATTCTTTATAAGAATGGAGTGGAAAACCAACTTAATTAGAAAATTAAAAAGGTTAGAAGCGATAGGGGTAATGAGTATGAAACACCTATTGGTGAGTTCTATGCTAGTGTTGGTATCGTACACTAGAGTACGGCATCGTATTCACCTCAATCGAATGTTGTTTCTGTACGTAATTAAAAATCACACATTGAAAGAGATTATGAATGCAATATTGATAAGTTTGGGCCTACCTAAAAAAAGTGGATGGGGTGAGATAGTTTTGACAAGCAATTGCCTTTTGAGCAAGATTTCTCGCAAGAAACTCGATAAGACTCCTTACAAGTTATGAATATGTAAGAAGCTTCCTACCAATACTTGAAAAGTGTGGTGGTGTCTTGCCAAAGTGTTGGTGCACATAACAATAGGTCTAAAACGGTAGACAATTTTTATTGGCTATGCACATAACAATAGTGTTTATCGGTTATTAGTACATGAGTCTCATAATTTGGATGAACCTAAGGACATGATAACTGAATCGAGATATGCATCATTCTTTGAAAATGTATTTTCGTGTAGGTCCAGTGAGGGACCTAGTAAGTCGAAACGGACATTCGACGAGGTTGTGGATAATGAAAGTGGAGGGTTTGGAAAAAAAAAAAAAAACCATCCTCAAGCCTAGATGTAGCAAACAAGCTAGGATTGAAAAATCCTTTGGTCAAGATTTCTGACCTACTTGTTAGAATATGAATCCAATATTCTAACTTGTTTATTAGAAAATGAACCAGACTTTTAACATGTTTGTTAGAAAACGAGCCTTGAACATATGTAGAAGTTGTGACTTCTACAGATAGACCAATGTGAAAAGAGCCTATAAAAAGTAAAGTAGATTATATCTTATAAAATCATACTTGGGAACTGGTTGATATTCCTTCGAGTAGTAAACCCTTAAGATCCAAGTAGGTCTTTAGACGGGAGATGAAACTTGATGGTTTCATTGAGCAATACAAGGCTAGGCCTGTAATTAAATGTTATAGGCAACGCGAGAGCTAAGATTACTTCGACATGTATTCTCATGTGTCGAGAATAAACTTCATTAGGATGATACTTGTCATAGCCGCATTGCGAAACTTAGCTTGGAAAGTTATCAAATAGATGTGAAAACAACTTTCTTGAATGACGAGTTAGATGAAGAAATCTATGTAGAACAACGCGAGGATCTTGTGATTTTGGGGCAAGAGAAAAAAAGCCTGTAAATTGGTTATATTATTATAAACTTTAAAACAAATGCATAAGTAGTGGCATAGGAAGTTTGACCATGTGATGTTAAATAATGTATTTTAAATAAATAAGAGTGACAAGTGTGTCTACATTAAGGAAACGATAGACACTTATGTAATTTTTTGTTTATACGTGGATGATATGATATACTCATCATGGGTAGCAATGATCAAATGATCAAATCTACCAAAAACATTTTAAATTCAAGATTTGACATGAAGGACATGAGTTTGGCCGGGATTAAAATCGTGAGAAGACTATATAGTCTCGTGCTAAGCCAATCTCATTATATTCATAACATCCTTGCAACATTTAACATGGATGATAATCAATTGGCTAGGACACCATTTAGATACTAACGTACATCTATCCAAAAATCACAGAATGTGTACTTTTTAAGTAGAATAGGCTAGGATTATTGGAAGTTTAGTGTATCTAATGAGCTGTACTAGGCTGTATATTGCCTTTGTGGTTAACAAACTCATTAGATATACGAGTACACTAGTGATGTGCATTGGAAGACAATAGTGAGAGTTATGGCATACTTAAGGTATACTCATGACCTTGGACTAGGGATGGCAATTTCAATCCGCCCCGCGGATAATCACCCGAATCCACCCCGCATGGATCGGGTTTTTTTGGGTGATAGTGGGTGGCGGGTCGGGGTGGATCTTAAAAATGTAAACCCGCAGTGGGTCGGGTTGGATCCGAGTTTTATGTACAAAACCCGCCTAGCACCCCACCCGATCCACCATGTGTGTATACATATATATAATAGTAAAATAAGTGGTACTAGTATATATAGTTAATTATAAAAGTTTCAATAATTTTGGGTAACTTTTTAGTATTTTTATATCTAAAGTACTAATTTTTTTTTTAAATTAATAATTTAGCTATTATATTATAATATTTATATTATTTTATGTTTTAGTATAACTAATGAATTTTATTGTTTAATTATGTCTAAGTAATTTTGATACTCCGTATTATTTTTTGAAAAAAAAAAATAAATTGATAAGTGGTGGGTACCCGTAGTGGGTACCCGCACCCGGTGGGGGTGGGGATGGATTCTAAAAAAGTCCACCCGATGCGGGTTGGGGGTGGGGGTGGGTGGAGAAAATGAAAGGTGGGTCAGGTGATGGATGTAGCCTTCCCCGACCCACACCCGACCCATTGCCATCCCTACCTTGGACTGCACTATACGAGACATCATGTTGTACTTGAAGGGTATAGCGATGCTAACTAGATACCGAATATTAGAGACTCTAAGTCCACGAGTGGCTACGTGTTTATGTTAGCTAGTGTAGCCGTTTCATGGAAATCCTCTAAACAAACTGCAACAGTTAGATCCACAATGGAATCTGAGTTGATAGCCTTAGACAAATGCTGTGAAGAAACTGAATTGCTACGTCATTTTCTTAAGGATATTCCTAGTTGGGAAAAACATGTACCGCCAATTTGTGTGCATTGTGATAGTCAAGTCACAATTGACAGGGTACAGAGTAATACCATCAAGTCATAATGGTAAGTCTAGACATATACGTCGTAGACATAATACCATTAAACAACTTCTCACAACGTGTGTTATTTTTGTTGACTACGTGAGATCAAAGGATAACGTAGTAAATCTGCTAACCAAAGGGTTGAGAAAAGAAGTTGAGAAGTTGACACGAGCAATATGATTACAACCTTTGGAATAAAAGTTCTATAGTGGATATCCAACCTAGTTAGCACGTAGGTTTAATAGGACAACTAAATTATGGAAAGAAGTGAGTCACTGTGGGGGTCTCAAGCTCCCAATGACTCCTCGTTTGATTCTTTAATGATTTGAATCTAGTTTTGGCATGCGTGAGTATTCGGGATACTCAGAAAAGAATTACTTATGTGAGAGAGAAGTAATGAGACTACTTCAAAGGATAATTGATTGAGCTCATTTCTTTAGAAATTCTTGTAGAGCAAGGAATAGTGTTTCACGGCCAAAATGGGCACACCCATGAGAATAGAATAAAGTTTGGAAGGTTCCCGTGTGGGATATATCATCGTCTATACAAATTGCAATACGGTTCAAAGACATCAAGTTCAACCGGGCAGCTAGTAGAGTAAATATATCTTCACAAAGTAATGTTCAAAGGGTAACCGCTACCTATCCTATGCAGGGATCAACCGTTGAGCACAATCATACCAATTTTTCACGTCGCAAAAATCAATATTCATTCATGTGGGGGATTGTTGGAATTTTTTTAGCAAAACTGACATTTTAATTGGTCATTTTATGATACAAATATATATGTGAGATCCACTTTTTGATTTGGATCAGGTAAAAGTGGATTTGGATTTTTCGTAATGAGAGTAAGAAATTGATATATTGTATACTCAAAACAATTAATGGGTGAATATGAAATTAATTCTCAAAGTAAACATATTTGAGAGAAGTAAAAAAGTTACTTGTTAAGCACATTTATGTGCTTTGAGGTTGATTAGCACCTTGCGGTGCTCTTTGGATAAAGCATTTTTGGGTGTTATGTTCAGTATGTACTATTCGGTGCTTATTAAAGCAAAGCACCAATTAGTGTTTAATCTAGCACCTTGCGGTGCGTAAAGTAGTGTTGCAACTTTCGGTACAATCTGAAAAGTTAATTACTTTTCAGTGAATTCTAAAAGGTTAATTAAATTTTCAGTACGGATTTCTAGACTATTTAGGTGTTCTGAAACAAGTCGATACAAATTAATTATACTTAATTTTGTATCCGTTGATGTTATTGTGATAATTAGTATGATTGATACTTAATTTCGTAACCGTTGATATTATTGTAATAATTAGTATGATTGTTTCAAACGTTATAATCTAGTTATATATTAAATTAAATTTATTGTGCCATGTTAATGCCAATATTTTCATAATTCTCTATATAAAGACTTGGTGTTGAGCAGATTATTTGGCTGCTGGGTTTTGAACTAATCAAAACTTTTGTTGATTTTTTCTCCTCTCTTCCACAAAAATATTTTCTTCTTGAAAATTCTACCACACTTTCAATAAAAAAGTCGAAGTGTTCGCCATCTGTTCTAGTTTGCCGAGAGTAATATAGCTTGAGTGCTCAACTATATTACGGTAATTCATTTTATCTAGGTTGACACTATAATACTTCTAGCACCCTCATGAGGTAGCTAATTGGTTTTAAGGAGAATGTGTGGTACACACAATTTGAGTTTTTCCTTCTCCTTATTTCTTTCGTTGTTGTTGGGATTAATTTTTCTAAAAATTTGAATCCCTTGAATTTATATATATATATATATATATATTATAATTTTTATATATTATCAGGATATACGGTTCTTGATTTACTGCAGAGCTTACGAAAGAATATTTCGTATTAAAAATAACTTGAGAAATTTGGCATCTTCTTGTATTTCAAAAGTTATGGTTTGATTTCCCTTGTTGTTTAGTAAGTAAAATTAGAAACTTTTAAGATGGTGTGTTTTACATGCTTGAAGACAATGATAATCAAGTGTTCTCTTGTTTGTACTGAGGCACAAACTTATGTTCCTAACAAGTCATACAAGAATTATTGAATTACTTTTGGAATTGAACAACCTTCAAATAGAAAGCTAGGAAGTTGAAAATAATGTTGCAAGAGTGGTTTCAATATAAGAAAGTGAATAAAATGTGAATTTCTTACTTTACCACTCAAATTTTAAATAATTTTTTATACTTTTCCGTCAATTTTAACCGTCGGAGGCCAAATGCGCTCACTTCGCTCATAACTGAGAGACTTAAAATGGATAAGGTCATAACTCGGGGACTGAGTCATCACTACCATTATAACTCAGAGACCAAACTTGCCATTTTCCCTAGAGGCTTTGAAAAAGTGTTTGTCCTACATTAAAAAAAAAAAATCTAGAGGAATTTGATAGGGATGGACATTATCAGCACAACTTAGAGGCTATCATTCATCAATCAAGGGTGGAGTATGAAGCAAGCTTAACTGTGGTGCCTAGACAGCCCTCTAAGAAGAAAAAGAATTTGAAGATGGAAATTAAGACCCATGACTAGTACATCAAGCAAAAAGAAGAGATTGCCGGCCTAGCTAACAAGTTGCACTGTTGAAGCAAGCAGAAGAAGGTGAAATTAAGAAGATAGAAGGAAGAGTTCAAGGAGAGCTTAAATATATAGAAGATCATATAAATGGCTCAAGAAGCAATAAGGGTTAGATGCTGACACTTAAAAGGAAAAGAAGTGAGCATAATGCCGGATTTTAGGGCGTGTAAGATGTGCGACCGCACAGGGCCCCAAAATTTTGGGGGTCCCTAGTCCCTGGCCTAATAGTTAGTATATGTATTTGTGATTATATTGGCCTAAAATTAAATTTTTTGTATTTTTCTCTTTGCAATTTTTTCTTTAATTCGCAGTTTATTTATACTTTGATAGAGTCTCACTTATTTATCAGCACATGGCCACGCAAATCAAAAAATGGGCCCTAGTGAGCATCAGGAGAAATAAGGAAGGGTTATCTGTTTATCTCTGTATATTTTATGTTTATTCTTGAAATTATGTACTAATTTGTTGTACTCAACTGTTTGTGAGTGTGTGAGTACTTATGGCGTTGTAGCAAACTCTTTATCTTTTGGGTACACGTATTTTGGATATCATTAAAAACGGAAACTTGTTAAGAATAATTGTTTATATATAGGTTTTGATGACGGTAACAAAATGTATTAGCATTAGTATGTAGACCCCTCAATTCTTTATGATACAAATCTTACTCGCTTACAAAAATCTACCATAAAGATGTGCAACACGCAGTAGTACACAAAAATAAAATAAAATAAAATAAAAAATCAAATAAACCTACTAAAGTTACTTTAGCAGTTTGACTATAGTAGAATTACGCATTTTCATATACTCATAATATCCAAATTTAGGCATGCTCAATAATATCTTTAAAATAATTTACAAATCATATTCTAAACACAGTTCAAATATATATTTTGGAAATATTAATTCTAACCAAAATAGGTATTCAAAATAAATAAATAATAGAGATTCCAAATGTAAGTAATAAATTTTGGAAAATGCTTCTCACCTCTATAATTTTACAAGAATAAAGGAAAATAAAAAGTTAATCACTTACCAAAAATCTTCAAAATCTGTGATATTTAGCTGACCCACGACGTAATTGTTGCCGAAAATCCTAATTTATCAAACACCAAGTTTATGTGAGGGTTAGAACTGAACTGATTTATTCAGTGCAAAAACAATCAATAAATAAACAAGTTACACCAAAACCACAAGACTAAGCCAACACAAATTAACAATAGACTAAGTCTCAACAGTTTAGTCTAAAAAAAATTATATCCAACAGAAGTAGAATGAAAAGGGAGCTCATACAGTCATACTCACCTAACTCATACCCAAATAAAACTAGGATCAAAGCTTGAAGAAAATGGGAGATGATTTTTTTTTCTTTTTTTTCTTTTTTTTTTTCGCACTTTCTTCCACTGCCTGTAAGTCTCTGTTTCTTTCTATCGAAATGGTTTGCTCCAAAAACAAAAATGTTGCTTAGGCTTTAAAAGACAAAGAAAGGGCATTATTGTAAATTTAAACCCAACATCACTTCAGTAAAATAGGTTGGCTTTGACCTTAATGCATAAACACGTACTTGTGGCTGGTTTGATTTTTCGCAAAAGAATTAAGAAGAAATTAAATTTAAATTCTAGGAAAAAAAATTACTTGGAATGTTAATTTTATTGTTTGGTTAGTGGAAAATAAGTTATTAAGAATAATTTATATAAAAACTTAAATACCCTCACATCATAAAAATATATGAGAATACTAAAAAAATTATATTATATTTCACAAAAAAAAAATTATATTATATATTTTTCTTAAAATATGGGAAAATAAAATATCAATAATCAATGGAGGTTATGGGATTTATTTTCCTAAAATTGTAACACTTTTGAAGTAATAATTATTATATTTTCAATTGAAAACTAAAAGATTTTTAAAAAAGCAACAACAATATATTAAATATATGTTATATATTTATTAACCAAGTATTTTATTAATACCATGGGAAAAAATAAAAATAAAAAATGATTTGAAGTCAATTATATTAATTTGTTGATAAAGAGGGTATTCAAATAATCCAAGAAATTGAAGCATGAAACTACCCTGTAATATCTCTGTATTATATCATAGTTGTTCACTTTAAAGATAAATCATATTTCTTTATTAAGATGATTTAAAATGTATTAATTTTTACTACCTTGCTTAATTTTATTTCTTAAATAAACTATGAATTTTTCTATCCACAAAAACTCATTCAACAATAATGATTGAACCAAAAGTACATCGAGTAGAACATCTAAAGGACTGATATGCTTTTATGCTGATAATAATATGTAAATAGTACGTAGTTAGACTATTAACTTACTTAGCTACATTTAAAACTCATTATTAAAAATATCAATGTAAGGCAATAGGACATCGTGATACAGTTGAAGCATACAAAAGATGTCGTGACTACAACAATATTGCAATCAATCTTGCAAATTAAGAAAATAAAGAAATTCCAAAAATAGCCATCGTTACAACATTCATTGATTTTGTATGTAAAATACTTATTGTGTATCCTTTAAATATATTAGAACTAATATAAGTTCATTTCATTTTTTTTTACTCAACATTTTTGGATAAAGGCAAAAGCAACATCAACATTGACAACAAAAACAATACTTAGTATTCGGACTACCTACAAAGTCATTGTTGTAACTATCAAGTAAACAAGTTATGAAACTAGAACAAGATATACTACTCACAAACATTCTACAAATATAATAAATATTAATATTTTATTCAATACTTTCACATAAAAATCTACGACACACATCTCACAACACATAGATCATGTAGGAAAAAACTATCATTGCCAAATATCAACATACGCTTGCAAGATAAAGAGTTCATAGTACAGCTAAGATCCAGTCACACACAACAAAGAAAATCTAAAATTTCTTACACCATAATCTCATTGCATAACGTTGTCTTCTATGCTACCACCAGCAACCTAATTGCACATAACACACTACCAATAAGAAAATGACAAGTATTGAAGTTGAAGACAATTGGGAGCATTTGGTAATGGCTGTTAACTGATTTGATTAGTGAATTTAACTAGTTGATAGCATTAGCTTATTGTAAAAAAGTGTTTGGTAGTTGTTAGCTATAAGCTGATTACATACAAATGACTTTCTCAAAAAGTTAATCGAAAAAACTACTTTGAGTAGCTTTTTGAATTTTAGCATTTTGGAGCCAAAATATTGTTACAAAAAGCTAATTAATCAGACACTCATATCATATTAATTGTTTAACCAAGTCAAACAACTAATCGTGGTCAAATAAGCTAAAATTAGCTGATAGGCTAACTATTTTACCAAACAGGACCAATGACAATGCTATCCAAAAGAGAATTAAGAAGACTTAGAGAAATTCAAACCAAAAGTAGTATTTATTATTTAGACGATAATTTTTAGACTAAGTATTTAGACTAGCGTTATTACAAAGTTGTAAACATTTATTTTAGTGACAATTATAATCAATTACCTATATGCATAAACATCTCTTTATAATCTTGCATTGATATACTTTAGTTGATGGAGAATTTATTGAATGAAAAAAAAATTCATCAGATTCGGAACTCTTTTATGCATTCAAGTTCAAGTTCTCAATTGGGTCACTAAAATACAAGTGATAAATATCTCTTTATTGTACGAATTTATTTATGATGAACATTAGGATGATATCTTATGTTTAATTTCTATATTTGACCTATTGCAAAATTTTTATCATTTGATTTAATTGTGTTTTTTTTTATTATTATTGAATTAATAACTATAGACTTGTTAAATTCATGTTTGATGCATGTATTTGTATTGACTATTAGATTACCATAGGATTAGAAGGAG
>CM008342.1:44653439-44665691 GCA_002525835.2 Ipomoea batatas | reverse complement strand
TTTTCACCAAAAATTCTCCTTTCTCAACATTTCGCCCCAAGATCAACTCAAAGCACACAAAAAACAGAACTTTTGGGTAATCAAATGTTATGTGGGTTTCCTCTACGAGCGTAAGCAACCAGCAACAGCGATGGATGGTGGCAGTGACCGGCGTAGCAAGTCGGCATTGCTGGTTCTCGAGCAAAGCAGGCGGCGACTTTGGTGGCGTTCCGGCGAGGTAGGACCTTCTCCGCAGTAGCGATTTTTCCGAGGTAGCGTTTGCTGCCTCTTCTTCTGCCTCGGCCCCCACTTCATGCATTGGGTCGGTTGATATCTTCTCGCCGCCGGCAAATGGTATAGCGATGGACGCAAAAGGTATGTGGCAAAAGACAAAAACACCGTGAAAAGACAAAAATACCCCTCTATTTGACGGTCTTTGGACGGATTTTCTAACGATGGACTAAAAGTAGCAATGGTTAAATAAGAGTGGTTAAAATGTGGCAAAAATTAATGAAGTGGACTAAAATTAGCAATGCCACCATTAACAGTAGGACCAAAAATGGTAATGACTCATATATTATAGAAATCTTATAGACTATATGTGGTAGTTTGCTAGAAAACCTTAGTAGATACTTCTAATTTTTATTTCTTATTTTTATATAAATTCAGTCTATACAATTGTTTTTTTTTTAATTTTATAAAAACTGCTTGTATATTCTTGCATTTTTAAAAAATAAATTATAATAAGGTGTTTATATGGTGATATTTTGGAAATCAACGTAAAGTGTTTGGTTTTAGTGATGTTCCTTTTTATGTTGTCAAAACAGGAGGAAAATATATGTTGCTTCAATTTTAATTATGATGTTCTTTTGAGCAAATATCAATTTTGGTCCCACGACTATTAGTAAAATGATAATTTTGGTCCATATATTTAATTTCTACCAATTTTGGTCCTACAGCTATTGTTTTAGTATCAATTTTGGTCCCACGACTACTGTTTTAGGGTCAAAATTTATCGCGTCGGTCACCCATCTGTTTAAAACGTGCTAAAATCTAAAAATTTTAAAGGTATTTTCGTCCTTTTCAACTCAATATTCAAATTTGAGCATGAATAAAAAGATTTAAGCCCTAAGATCGATCACAATTCACAATTTTCCTCCTCAAATTAAGGTAAAATGAGGAGGAAAACTGCGAATTTTGATCGATCTTAGGACTTAAATTCATTTATTCATACTCAAATTGGTATATTAAGTTGAAAATGACAAAAATACCCTTAACAATTTTAGATTGTTGCACGTTTTAAATGGATGGGTGACCGACGCGATGAATTTTGGCACTAAAATAATAGTCGTAGATGAAAATTGGTACTACAACAATAGTCGTGGGACCAAAATTGATAGAAATTAAACATGTGGATCAAAATTATCCTTTTGCTAATGGTCGTAGTACCAAAATTGGTATTTGCTCTGTTCCTTTTTATGTTCTCAATGGATCAAAATTATCCTTTTGCTAATAGTCGTAGTATCAAAATTGGTATTTGCTCTGTTCCTTTTTATGTTCTCAATACAGGAGGGAAGAAAAATAGTTAAAATACTCTTTTTGTTATTTAATTATTTGGGATTTTTTTGAGTATTATTAAACTCTATGTAGTAATATCAACCTATATTGAAGTACAAAGAGTCAATGCCCTATTGGGATTCAAATCTATAACATCCTATAATTTGGTAGAGCTACAAAGATATCATTGAGCTACAAGCTAGTTGGTCCTTTAGATCTAATCATTCTATTTCAATTTTACAATTTTGGTCCTTTAATTGTTAAAGGAACTATAAATTTTAAGTTCCAGTGGTCTCTAAAGTTCGTTTGAAGAAAAATTAGAAAACTAAAATAGATTATGTTTCTAATTTTTTTTTTTAAAACAGACCCCCTTCAATCACAAATTGTCTCAACATCAATACCAACGTAGGAGTTTAGTTACACAGCAGAGCATACCTGAGCTGTTTGCCAATGCATAAACTCCTCCATGACCATATATTACTCATATGGATTCCCATAGAGTGTGGGATAATATCAAATAAAATAAATATTACTCATATGGATTCCCACAAAGTGGGATAATATACAAATAAAATAAATAAAATTATAACATATGATAATCTACAATCAATTAATATACATATTTGAAAGAGCTCTGATGTCCAAGATTTCTATTTACGCCCAAAACACTTGAATTAAAATAAAGTACAATTAAATACAAAATCAAATTCGACTAGAACACTATTTTGTTATGAATAACAAAGTGTACATATATACAGACATGGACATTTGCACATACTATACTTTCTGGCCATTAAGAAACTGCATTATCTCATCACTAATAAATTTCAATGTGAGGAATGTGAGATATTTTTGTGTAGTTTTCACCATTTGGTTTTAAACTAAGCATCAATGTATCGTTCATCTTCACGAATGCAATTGAGTTGAGTTTAGACAAATGTTGAATACCAAAAGGTACCTGTTCAAGCAATTTGCAGTGACTCAACCAGAGCTCTTCAAGATGGGGCATTGCACCTTCCTCCACCATTATCCATTTCAGTGCCATCAACCAAGAAATACCCAAATACTTGAGCTTTGGGAACTTTCCAGCTTTGAAACACAACCCTTCCCCTTCATAAGAATAAGCAAGTTGAAGATGTGCTAACAAGGGTAGATCTTGGAGAAGCAGTAGTGGATCTTCAAGAACACAACTACTCCATAACACTAGTTTAGTTAGGCTTACAAGTGAAGATAACCATTGAGGGATCCTCTCTAGACGCCTATTCAATTTTAATGTACGAAGACAAAGAGGAACTGTAGATAAAGAATGTTGGATATCAAGGATCTCATTTTCATTTTCTCTAGCCACCTTAAGGCTTAAAGAGATAAGGTTTGCCAACTTTTCCATGGATGAACATAATTCTTTTCCATCTTCTTGTCTCAGATCTATAACTCCAAGCTTTCTCAGTTGTGTTAGATTCCCTATCTCAGACACCACTTTGACGCCATTTGTTTTCTTTGCTCGTACATAACTCAACCTTTTTAAAAACAACAATCTCCCAATCTTAAAAGGAGCATAAAAACCACCACAACTATACTTAGAGCACACACTGAGACTCTGGAGTTTATGAAGTTTTTCAACCTCAATTGGCAACTCTTTCACGTAAGTGTTCTTCAGGTCAAGAATCTCTAAATTTTGAAGACGTCCTATGGATTTAGGAACATTATCCAATTGTGTGTCCCTCAAACTCAAATACTTCAAATGAAACAACTTGAAAACTTCCTTTGGAATTTTCTTTAGATTAGTACCTCTTAAATCTAACACCTTCAGAGGAATATAATAATCAAAAGACAACAGCTTTGATAATGAAAATGAAACCAGTGGTACCTCATCATTATAGAGCTGTAAAGAACGGATATGACTTTTGGAGGAAGTGCTGTTTAGAATGTCATCATCAAATCCATGGATTATTAGGCGTCGACACTTGTTGTCGGACCATTCTTTGTTATGTCCAGTGAGGACGACTGCAAAGTTTTGCTCTAATGCCTTTGAAATGAGTATTTCTCGTAAAATATCATGGATTCGTAAGCCAATAATCTTTCCAGCATGAGACTTCTTTGCAATTTGAATTAAGTTTCGATGAATTAGCTCATTGAGATAAGCTTCAGCAACTTCTTCTTTCACTTGATGGCCATTCTCAATGACAAAACCTTCTGCAATCCATAGTGGAATGAGTCTGTTTTTTGCTATGATCGCATCCTCAGGGAAAATGCTAAAGTACAAGAAACAATACTTTAGATAATATGGAAGATCATAGTAACTCATGGATAATAGATTCTTCAAGTTTTTCATCCTGTCATCGGTTTTCAATTGGAAGTTCAAACCATTCTGGAAACTTTTCCATACTGCAATATCCTTATCCTTGGTAGCCAATATACCGGCAATTACCACAATCGCAAGAGGCAGACCACCACATTTATTTACAATATCTTCAGCAATGTTCACCAAATGTGGAGGAAATGAATCACTCAAAAATGTTTTTTTGCAAAACAATTCCCATGAATCTTTCTCAGACAAAAGCTTCAATTCGTACACATCACCTTGGGTTTGGTGACATGCATCCCGCCCTATTTCACTATTCCTTGTAGTGATAACTATTCGGCTACCAAACTTTTGTCTAGGAAAAGCATATTTGATAGCGTCCCAAACATCAAAACTCCATACGTCATCTAAAACAATGATGTACCTTTGCTCTGAAAGAATGTTTGTAACAAAATCTTTCAATTGAGTAAAGCCCATGGTTTCAAAATCTTGTGGGAGTTGTTGATTTGTTTGCTTCACTAGTTGCTTAATTGCATCTTTCAGCAACTCCTCAATCTTGAATGTTTCAGAAACTGTAACCCACACACGATGATGAAAATGTCTTATGATTTGTGCATCATCATAAGCCTTTTTAACCAAAGTGGTCTTCCCCAATCCTCCCATGCCCACCACAGAGTGAACCCTCAAATCATCGTCAACAGCGCCAAGAAGGAGTTGAATAAGAGACTGCTTGGAATTTTCAAAACCTACCAGATCCGACTCTTCTGGAATACCGGTATCCCATCGGCCATGCAATTGTTGGTTGTGAACAGTTGTTGTTGGCAAGATTGGCTGATATTGGGAGTTTTCGCTGATTCTGGCCTTGATCTTTTGCAGTGCAAGTGCAAGCCTGTGCTGAGCTCTCAAGTTCTTGGCAGAATTGTATTTGTTCTTCATCTTAGTGAAGAATCCTCCACCAGTGTGGCGACCTCCAAAGCGGAACAGGAATTCGTCAAGAACATCTTCGGTGTCATAAGCCAGCTCCCGGACTATCTTCACCCAAGCTTTAACTTGAGGATCCATTTCTTCCCTCTCGTCAGCAACTCTCAAAGCTGCCTTTAGACGACTCAAGGCATCCATGATGTATTGTGCGTCTTCTCTAATCCCTCCCAAGAGTGACCACTCTTCACGGATCACCGCTGATAGTTTGTCCAACAGAAACTCTACAGCAGCTTCCGCCATTAGTACAGAAACTTAAATCACTTGTATTCCTCACCGGCAAAGAATTGGTCGCTACTTGGCAGTGTTGTTTTATGAGAGCTCAAACAAGATTTTAGACTGCAAAATGAAATGATATGGAGCTCAAACAAGATTTCTTTTTGTTTCTTATTTCATTACCAATGTTAATATCCAAATATATTATTTTATATTTAATCTAGCTATGCCATATTTATTTCAATCTACCACTTATAAAAAATAAAAATAAACTTCAAGTCTTGTGATTATTTGCCTGTTCCACCCAATGCATATTTTGCAATTTGCAAACTTGAAGTTTTTTTAATTTTACATTTTCAAGGTGACATTAAAATAATCACAATGAAAAGCAGATAAAGAAATCAGTTTTATTTTAATATAAATTGTTAATGTTGATAATGAAATCATCACAATTGACAAAAATATTTTCAAACATCCCAAACAATAAAATGAATATTCTCACTAATTGCATTTTTACTAACTAAATATTATAATATAAACTATAACTTTATTCTTTTTCATAAAATTTAAATTTCATTATTCATATATTATTTTTGTTAACCAAACTCGTTAACCATAATAACAATGTTAAGTACTATCCGTCATGACTATAGATGATAAATATCTGTGAGACGGTTTCACACAAGTGTGACATATCCAACTAAGTTCTGTATCATGTCTAGAAATGATGCATGTGATTCTTTTAAGTTATGCATAGCCTAATAAATGCAAGGATTTATTTATGCATGTATATAGATAAATATTTTATATATGAGACTTTGTCTCGGCTGCATGCATAATTGACTAGATACATGTATTTTAAGTTGTATCTTGGTGTGCTGTAAATTGCAAATTTGGTGTAATTTGGTGTTGCCAATTTTTCTGGTATCATATGCATGGATATTAAGTTGCATGATGATATTATATTCAATGATTTTTTTTTTCAGTTTCATGTATGAATATGATTATTGGTATTCTAGCACAATAGAAAATTCTATCCTTTTAAAATCCTTGAAATAATTTTTATATATTTCTGGGTGAGGCAGGAAGCCTTGAGAATATTTCTATATTTCTGGTAAGGCAGATAGCTCTGGAAATATTTTTATATTTCTGGAAAAAAGCATAAGGCCTTGAAATATTTTGTTATATTTCTGATAAAGGCAGAAAGCCTTGGAAACATTCTGTAATATTTCTCTTTAAGGCATGCTATAACTTTCATGCATGAGAAATGCATGATGATAAAATTCATAGATTTTATGAATATCTTTGACACAAGATTTCTCATACTGAGAATGTGTTAAAATTCTGAAAGTCTAAAATTTACTGGTTCAACTAGTATGGAAATTGACTGGTGAAAAGGAATTTTAAATTTAAGTCATGGATTATGATTTAAGTTGGTATGATTCTTCAGTTTATAAGAAACATGAAAAGAGTGAGTTTAAAACCAAAATGGTTTCTTCTCCAAAGTGAATGAATTTTTCGAATGGAGGAGGTTTATCAGTATAAGCTTATTCTCCAAAGTGAAAGAATATTTCTGAGTGGAGAATGCTTATTAGTTTATTCTCCCAAGTGGATGGTAGTCCAAATAGAGGAGGTCTTAATTTTGATTTTAAGAGATCACTCAGTGTTAATAAGTTCTGCATGGTGATTGAAATTGTTGGCTATAGAATTTGCAGGAAATAAATATTTATTGACTAGTAACCTAAAAGAAGGTTGCGGTATAATCAATTAAATATTTTATTTTACAAGTTAGTTGATAGAAATATTAAAGTTCTATCTGTCATCATGTACTGTTGTCAAATTGGATGGCATTAAAACGTATTTTGAAATACTTGAATAAACCACATTAATTATGGTTTAGTATATTCAAAAGGAATATCCATCTTTGACATGAACTTATTACTTTAGCTTCGGCATGCAAGGAAGCTAAGTGACTAAGGAATTTATTTTGAAAATTTCGATTTAGCTGAAATTGATGTCACCTGATTTTGTACACTGTGACAGTAAAGCTACACTGGCCAAGGATATAACAATGTTATATTGGCAAGTAAAGACACATCGGCTTGGTACATAGCTGTGTGCGGGAGATCTCATATAATTGTGTATCACTGAACTGTGTACGGTCCCGATTTAATTTAGCGCATCCGCTTAACAAAGCTATGACAAGGGACATGGTTCAAAGACATCGGAAATGATATGGTGTGATAACCTATTATTAAATACATAGTTTTAATTGAAAGGCCTTACTATGTATTGATGATTATTTAGTACGGTAATTAACAACAAGACAATATCCTAGTTTAAGGATTGTACAAGGTTGTTAAGTACAAAATAATCTGAGGGATGGAAGAAACCCAACTCTAGTCGAGAGGTGAAGGAAAACACAACTCACGCCTAAGTTATAACGTTAGGTCTTGAGTTCAATGTTGATGAGTACTTCATTAATTGGCTGCAAGTACTAAATAGAAGGTATCCCTAAAGTTAGTACTTGGTTCTGCATTGTTGTAGGGATGAGTTTTACTCTTAACTGATCTTTTGAGAAAGTGCATGATGCAGTGCATGATATAAAAGATTAGCCTATGTGAACATGAGGTGTGGCCGTTTCAAAGAGCTTAGGGTTTGGCTTGGATATGTTCATTAATGGATACGGACACATGGCCTTTAATAGTGTCAAGTTACTTTGAGTTGTTGTAATTGTAAAACTTGTGTGTATTTTACCTACATTTCTTCAAAGAGACTGCGTGGTTCAAGGCTCGTCCACCACTGCAATCCGAATTGATGTATCGCGTATAATACTATGTGGAAGTTCAATCTTTAAGACACTTTCATTTATGCATGAGTTTTGGATTTATCTTGGTACACCATTAATTTTTACTATACAAATAGAGGAGGATTGTTGGATATTTGTACAGTAATGGAGATTAATGGTTCAGATGTCTACCATGCAAGCTTAAATAATATTTGGAGTTGTGGAGTAGTAAATATTATTGAGTTTGGTAGAGATGATTTTGGGATATTTGAGAGGTCTCGAGAGGTGTTCGAGAGGTCACGAGAGATGCACGAGAGGTTCGAGAGATCAAATTGTTATCATGGCAAGATGGTTTATGTCTCGAATATGTTGATGATTCATCTCTCGTACAAGCTTGAACCTTCCTATGCTTTGTGAAACATAATCATGAGAAGTGGTTTAAGGAATTGCAGTACATCCATATGTGTTTCATACATATTAAAGTCTCTTGCTTTCAAGGTGAGATTTTGATGAATGAATATATACTTTGCATGGGTACACTTCTTCTATTTTACCTCTCGAAGGCATGAACACACTTTGAGCATCAACCTCTCGAATGGGTAAGTTTATGTCTCGCATGAGGTGAAGTGTGGCCTTGCTGCACATCATTGTAAATATATTACATGACATATTTGCATGGATAAAATGCATCAAAAGTCATTAGTATATATTTATGTTGCTTATCAATTTACGTAAGATTATTATTACGTACGTTGATTTCTTTAGATCCCAAAGTCAATTATATTTTCATATATATCTTTGGAAGTTGGTTTATTAACTGATGTGAACTTCCAAGTAACTACTCCTAACAGTTAGAATTTATCTCTATAAATTCTAGGAGTGTTATCTGAAGACACATAGAATATACAGAAAATATCACAGAGAAATATACATGCAATTAATTTGCATAAGACCAAGATAATTCACGGTCCTACAATTCTACAGGAAATTCTTAATTCAAGCAACTTAAGAATTTCATTATCTTCTTATATCCCATAAGATTAAATCTGAAACCCTGTTGCTTTTGTGAGTGAGATTTAAAGCTTATAGGAAAGTGATTACACGCCTGAAGATACCAGATGATCCGGTTCTGTTCCCTTGTTCTTCTGTATTATTTTGTATCTCTTTTGTATTACAGATGTCAGCAACATATTTTTCCAACAGACATGAAGGACATGGGATTGGCATGGATTAAAATCGTGAGAAGACTATATAGTCTCGTGCTAAACCAATCTCATTATATTCATAACATCCTTGCAAAATTTAACATGGACGATAATCAATTGGCTAGGACACCATTTAGATACTAATGTACATCTATCCAAAAATCACATAATGTGTATTTTTTAAATAGAATACGCTAGAATTATTGGAAGTTTAATGTATCTAATGAGTTGTACTAGGTTGTATATAGCCTTTGTGGCTAACAAACTCATTAGATATATGAGTAAGTTAGTGATGTGCATTGGAAGACAATAGTGATAGTTATGACATACTTAAGGTATACTCATGACCTTGGACTGCACTATACGAGATATCATGTTGTACTTGAAGGTCGGGTATAGCGATGCTAATTAGATACCGAATATTATAAACTCTAAGTCCACGAGTGACTACGTGTTTATGTTAGCCAGTGTAGCCGTTTCATGGAAATCCTCGAAACAAACTGCAATAGTCAGATCCACAATGGAATCTAAGTTGATAGCCTTAGACAAATGCTGAAAAGAAACTGAATTGCTACGTCATTTTTCTTGAGGATATTCCTAGTTGGGAAAAATATGTACCACCAATTTGTGTGCATTGTGATAGTCAAGTCACAATTGACAGGGTACAGAGTAACATGTATATATAACGGTAAGTCTAGACATATACGTCGTAGACATAATACCATTAAACAAGTTCTCACAATGGGTGTTATTTTTGTTGACTATGTGAAATCAAAGGATAATGTAGCAGATCTGCTAACCAAAGGGTTGAGAAAAAAAGTTGTTGAGAAGTAGACACGAGCAATAGGATTACAGTCTTTAAATAAAAGTTCTATAGTGGATATCTAACCTAGTTGGCACGTAGGTTTAATAGGACAACTAAATTATGAAAAGAAGTGCATCACTGTGGGGGTCTCAAGCTCCTAATGACTCCTCGTTTGAATAGTGACTTGCTCATGATGTTAGCGCATTGATTCTTTATTGATTCGGATGTAGTTTGATATGTGTGAGTATTCAGGATACTCAGAAAAGAATCACTTATGTGAGAGAGAAGTGAGACTGCTTCAAAGCATAATTGATTGAGCACATTTCTTTAGAAATGCTTGTAGAACAAGGAACAGTGTTTCATGGCCAAAACGGGCACACCCATGAGAACAGAATAAAGTTTGGAAGGTTCCTATGTGGGATATATCATTGTCTACACAAATTGCAATACGGTTCAAAGACATTAAGTTCAACCGGACAGCTAGTAGAGTAAATATATCTTCACAAGGTAATGTTCAAAGGGTAACAACTACCTATCCTATGCAGGGATCAACCTTGAGCACAATCATGCCAATTTTTCACGTCGCAAAAATCAATATTCATTCATGTGGAGAATTGTTGGAAATTTTTAGCAAAATTGGCATTTTATGTGGCCATTTTATGGTACAAATATATGTGAGATCCACTTTCAATTTGAGTCGGATAAAATTGAATTTGAATTCTTTGTAGTGAGACTAAGAAATTGATATATTGTTTGCTCAAAATGATTAATGGGTGAAATATGAAATTGATTTTCAAGGTAAACATATTTGAGAGAAGTAAAAAAGTTACTTGTTAAGCACATTTATGTGCTTTGTGGTTGATTAGCACCTTTGACAAACTGCTCTTTGGATAAAGCATTTTTGGGTGTTATGTTCAGTATGTACTATCCGGTGCTTACTAAAGCAAAGCACCATTTAATGCACCAATTAGTGCTTAGTCTAGCACCATTATATGGCATAATTAATTATGCCATATATTCAACTTTGGTCCCATTGAGGACTTTCTTTTGAGCAAGTCAGTCGTGGTGCGGAAAGGGAAAAAGCCAGCTGAAGAATAAGGTCATTCTAGACAGGATGATGATGATGATAGGGATGGACATTATGAGCACAGCTTAGAGGTTATCATTCATCAATCAAGGATTGAGTATGAAGCAAGCTTAACTGTGGTGCCTAGACAGCCCTCTAAGCAGAAAAAGAATTTGAAGATGGAGATTATTAAGACCCATGACTAGTACATCAAGCAAAAAGAACAGATTGCCTAACAAGTTGCACTGTTGAATTGAAGCAAGCAAAAGAAGGTGAAATTAAGAAGATAGAAGGAAGAGTTCAAGGAGAGCTTAAATATTTTGAAGATCATATAAATGGCTCAAGAAGCAATAAGGGTTAAATGGCTCAAGAAGCAACTGTTGACTCGTTGTGATTCAGTAGGTTGAGAAAGTAGTTATGAACAAATATTACATTGTAACAAAGTCAGTACTACTCAAAAAAAAAAAAAAAAGGGTTAGATGCTGACACTTAAAAGGAAAAGAAGTGAGCATCAGGAGAAATTAAATAAGGAAGGGTTATATGTTTATCTCTTTATATTTTTTGTTTATTCTTGAGATTATGTACTAATTTGTTGTACTCAACTGTTTATCACAATATATAAAAGTAATATGTTTGTGAGTGTGTGAGAACTTATGGCGTTATATATATCAAACTCTTTATCTTTTGAGTACAAGTATTTTGGACATCATTAAAAACGAAAACTTGTTAGGAATAATTGTCTGTAGGTTTTGATGATGGTAACAAAATGTATTAGCGTTAGTATGTAGACCCCTCAATTCTTTGTGATGTAAATCTTACTCGTTTCAAAAAATCTACCAAAAAGATGTGCAACGCACACTAGTACACAAAAATAAAATAAAATAAAACAAAAAATCAAAGAAACCTACTAAAGTTACTTTAGCAGTTTGACTATAGTAGAATTACGCATTTTCATATAATCATAATATCCAAATTTAGGCATCCACAAGAATATCTTTAAAATAATCTACAAATCATATTCTAAACAAAGTTCAAATATATATTCTGGAAATATTCATTCTAACCAAAATAGGTATTCAAAATAAATAAATAATAGAGATTCCAAATGTAAGTAATAAATTTTGAAAAATGCTTCTCACCTCTATAATTTTACAAGAATAAAGGAAAATAAAAAGTTAATCACTTACCAAAAATCTTCAAAATTTGAGATATTTAGCTGACCCACGACGTAATTGTTGCCAAAAATCCTAAATTATCAAACACCAAGTTTATGTGAGAGTTAGAACTGAACTGATTTATTCAGTGCAAAAACAATCAATAAATAAACAAGTTACACCAAAACCACAAGACTAAGCT
>CM008342.1:44642646-44653330 GCA_002525835.2 Ipomoea batatas | reverse complement strand
ATTTCTTCTTAATTCTTTTGCGAAAAATAAAACCAGGATCAAAGCTTGAAGAAAATGGGAGATGATTTTTTTTTTTTTTTTTTAATTTTTTTCGCACTTTCTTCCACTGCCTGTAAGTCTCTGTTTCTTTCTATCGAAATGGTTTGCTCAAAAAACAAAAATAGAGCTTAGGCTTTAAAAGACAACGAAAGGGCATTATTGTAAATTTAAACCCAACATCACTTTAGTAGAATAGGTTGGCTTTGAGTCCTTTGACCTTAATGCATAAACTGCTAAACACGTACTTGTGGCTGGTTTGATTTTTCGCAAAAGAATTAAGAAGAAATTAAATTTAAATTCTAAGAAAAGAAAATTACTTGGAATGTTAATTTTATTGTTTGGTTAGTGGAAAATAAGTTATTAAGAATAATTTATATAAAACTTAAATATCCTCACATCATAAAAATATATGAGAATAATATAAAAATTTATATTATATCTTTTTTTTCTTAAAAAATATGTGTAAAATAAAATATTAATGGAGGTTATGGGATTTATTTTCCTAAAATTGTAACACTTTTGAAGTAATAATTATATATTTTCAATTGAAAACTA
This sequence comes from Ipomoea batatas, assembly GCA_002525835.2. Taxonomy (NCBI): domain Eukaryota; kingdom Viridiplantae; phylum Streptophyta; class Magnoliopsida; order Solanales; family Convolvulaceae; genus Ipomoea; species Ipomoea batatas. The sequence continues at coordinate 44,652,736 of CM008342.1, read as the reverse complement.
AAACCTTTTTTTTTTTTAAAAAAAAAAAAGCAACAACAATATATTTAAAATAAACTTATTATGCTAATTACTATGTAATTAAATATCAAAGTTACAATACAAAATATGTTTTATATATATATATATATATATATATATATATATATATAAATATATATATATATATATATATTTATTTATTTATTTATTTATTTATTTATTTACCAAGTATTTTATTAATACCACAGAAAAAATAAAAATAAAAAACAGTTTGAAATCAATCATATTAAGTACTTGGAAAAGATTTGTTGATAGAGAGGGTATTCAAATAATCTAAGAAATTAAAGCAGGAAACTACTGGTAATATCTCTGGATTATATCATAGTTGTTCACTTTAAAGATAAATCATATTTCTTTATTAAGATGATTTAAAATGTATTAATTTTTACTACCTTGCCTAATTTTATTCCTTAAATAAACTATGAATTTCTTTATCCACAAAAACTCATTCAACAATAATGATTGAACAAAAAATACCTCGAGCAGAACACCTAAAGGACTGGTATGCTTTTATGCTGATAATAATATGTAACTAGTGCGTAATTAGACGATTATTTTACGTAGATACATTTAAAACTCATTATTAAAAATACCAATGCAGGGCAATAGGACATCGTGACACACTTGATGCATCAAAAAGATGTCGTGACTACAACAATGCTGCAATCAATCTTGCGAATTTAGAAAATAAAGAAATTCAAAAAATAACCATCGTTGCAACATTCATTGATCTTGTATGTAAAATACTTACTGTGTATCCTTTAAATATATTAGAACTAATATAAATTTAAAATTCATTTCATTTTTTAGACTTAAAATTTTTGGATTAAGTAACAAGTTGTGAAACTAGAACAAGAGGTACTATTCACAAACCTTCTACAAATATAATAAATATTAATATTTTATTCAATATTTTCACATGAAAATCTACGACGGCACACATCTCACAACGCATGAATCATGTTGAGAAAAAACTACAACTGCCAAATATCAACAAACGCTTGCAAGATAAAGAGTTCATAGTACAACTAAGATCCAATCATATACTTTTTGAATTTTTCGCATTTGGAAGCAAAAAATTGTTACAAAAACTAATTAATCAGACATCATATTAATTGTTTAACCAAGTCGTCAAACAACTAATCGTGGTCAAATAAACCAAAATTGACTGATAGGCTAACTATTTACCAAACAGAACCAATGACAATACTACCAAAAGAAAATTAAGAAGACTTAGATAAATTTAAACCAAAAGTAGTATTTATTTAGACTAGCGTTATTACAAAGGTACAAATATTTATTTTAGTGGCAATTATAATCAATATCTCCTATATTATCTTACATTCATATACTTTGAATTACTGATTTAAATAAAAAAAAAATTCAACAATCAATTACGTATACGCATGAACATCTATTCATAATCTTGCATTGATATACTTTCAAATACTTATTTAAAAAAATCATTGGACATTATCTCATTCGCGCAACGCGTGTGAAAAACTAGTATAATAATAAAATAATAATAATAATAAAATAATGAATAATAAATAAAAAAAAACCCTCTTTTAGTTTTTATTTATTTTTGTATAAATAAATGAGTTAATTCCAGAAATTATCCTTCGACTATTGACTTTTACCAATTTTAGTCCTCGACTTTTAATTTTACCAAAGTTGGTCCCTTAACTATTGATTTTGTACCAATTTTGACCATTCCGTTAAATCAATGTTAAATAGGTGTTAAAATTGAGGGCAAAAATGTCAAATCAAATATTTTAACATTTCTTCTTCAATTTTGGTCCTTCCGTTAAATCAATTTTAACCTTTCTTCTTCGCTTTTACATTTCGATTTAAAAGTATTACATTTTTCTTCAAAAGTATTATTTTTCCCCTTATAAGTAAGGGCACTTGTCACCATTACTTATTATGGAAAATGTAATACTTTTTCTCTTATAAGTAACAAAAATTGTATTCCTGATTAGTATTATATTTGAGCATATAAGTATGACATTTGCATGTTGTTTCAACTTGACCTGACCCGTCTCATGAATAAGGATCCGTGAGACGGTCTCATACAAGTGTGATCCTATATATATATATATATATATATATATATATATATATANNTATATATATATATATATATATATAGCTACTTGGCGGTGTAGTTTATTGACTGGGAGTTCAAATAAGATTTTAGTATGCAGCAAAATTATTGAGATTCAACAACCATTAGGCATCTCATTTAAGCACGAACATGCCAATTATAATTATAATCCTTCACTAATATTATTCAATCTCGGGCCAGATCTCCACAGCTGGCACACTCCAGTATTCCATGTGAAAATTTAATTTTAAAAAATTATAATTATAACTTTGGAGTTCGATCATTGTACATAAAAACCATTACCTACTCTTCTTGGTCTGAACAATATCACTATTCACCAATTAAGTAGCTTCCTATTAACTCTAATATTATTCAATTGTTTCCAAAAAAAAAAAAAATTATTCAATCCCCGACCAGATCTCCACAGCTGGCACAGTCCAGCGTTCCATGTGAAAATTTATTTTTAAAATTATAATAATAACTTTGGAGTTGGATTATTATTGTACATAAAAATCAATACTCTTCTTGGTCTGAACAACATCACTATTGACCAAGTAGCTTCCTATTAATAACTCTAATATTATTCAATCTCCGACCAGATCTCCACAGCTGGCACACTCCAGCATTCCATGTGAAAATTTATGTTTAAAATTATAATTATAACTTTGGAGTTGGATCATTATTGTACATAAAAATCATTACTCTTCTTGGTCAGAACAACATCACCAATTCATCGCCGGAGACAATATAGACCGAAATTGAACATCATCATATTTATCCTTTCGTTTCTGTACTAATATAATGGCGGAAGCTGTTGTAACATTTCTGTTGGATCAACTATCAGCGGTGATCCGTGACGAGCGGTCACTCTTGGGAGGGATTAGAGTCTAGAGAAGACGCACAACACATCAATAATGCCTTGAGCGTCTATTGGCAGCCTTGAGAGTTGCTGACGAGAGGGAAGAAATGGATCCTCAAGTTAAAGTATAATAATATTTTATTTATCAAGTCAACCATCTCATCAAATTAATTGACTTTATCCTCTTTAATAATATTTTATGATACAAAATATAATACTAATTAAATATAAATTGAATGTTACTTATAAAAGTATAATATATTTGAGAAAAAATATAATATTTTTAAATTAAAATGTAATATTTAGGGTTAACGTGTTAATTACAAGAAAAAGTATGATACTAATAAAGGATAATTAATTGATTATTATTTATAGGGAAAACGTAATACTTATAAAGAAAAGTGTAATAATGTACCAGGCGTGAGGTGTACCAGGCGTGCATAGCGAGCATGGACACTGCTAGACACATTTAATAATGTAATTTCCCTTTTTTGTTGTCTGGCATTTTTTCCTTTTTTTTTTTTTTTTTTTTCTTCCCTCCTAATACTATGTGTCCAGCAAAAGACTAGTAAAAAAATCATAGTATTGGTGATGCTCTAACCTCTAAGTTCTACTTCCACTTTCACATTTTTTTATATAGATATTATTTTTTAAAACTCACATGATGAAAATAACTTATCATTGTTTGCCATAAGTAAAAGTGAGGAAGTACATATATGCATGTCGTAAAAGTCCGACGATTTTTGACTAATTCCAACTTGGATATTAATGGAGTACGACTATCTTTATCTTGCATTACTCTATCACTTTTTAAAGTGTTTTACCTTCCCATCATCAAATTTTCAATTTGAGTAAAAAAAATTTTCTATAACCATACAATTTTCTTTGGCTTTCAAAAATGATCTCACTCATATCAAATTACAATATAATAACAAATTAATAATAAAATAATAATAAATCATTTTTTCTTTATCAAGTCAACAATCTGATCAAATTAATTGAGTTTATCCTATTTAATAATATTTTATGATGCAAAATATAATACTAATTAAATATAAATTCGTTAGATGAAATGATGCGTGATGCGCAAGGAGATTTTAGTGAAATGCCTCTTGAGTTTAGATGTTTGTTTGATAATGCTGAAAAACCTTTGTTCTCTGGGTGTACTAAATATACTAAGTTATCTGTTGTGCTTAAGTTATATAATTTAAAAGCAAAGAATGGATGGAGTGATAAGAGTTTCATGGGATTATTAGAACTACTAAAAGACATGTTTCCTAGTGATAATGAACTTCCACATTCAACTTACGAAGCAAAGAAGTTGTTGTGTCCGTTGGGTATGGACATTGAGAAGATACATGCATGCCCAAATGATTGTATACTGTATTGGAAAGAATACAAGGACTTGCATGTGTGTCCAAAGTGTGTGACATCACGTTATAAAAGGAAAAATGTTGATGATGTGGGTGAGGGTAAGAAAGGTCCACCAGCGAAAGTATTATGGTATTTACCCGTAATACCAAGATTTAAACGCATTTTTCTAATCCAAAAGAAGCAAAAAATTTGCAATGGCATGCTATTGGGAGAAAAGATGATGGAAAACTAAGATATCCAGCCGATTCACCACAATGGAGGAATATTGATAGGAGGTGGCCTGAATTCGGTACTGAAAATAGGAACCTTAGACTTGGATTGTGTACTGATGGAATGAACCCCCATGGTAACATGAGCAGTCGGCACAGTACTTGGCCTGTCCTATTAGTAGTCTATAATCTTCCACCTTGTTTGTGTATGAAGCGGAAATACATCATGTTGTCGTTGTTTTTTCAACTTTCAAGCAGTCAATCAAGTAGCACTGGCAATATCAGGGCCTAAACAACCAGGAAATGACATAGATGTATATCTAGCCCCACTTATTGAAGATTTAAAGATGTTGTGGAATGAAGGTGTGTCGGTGTATGATGTAAGTTTTAAGTTATTCATTTGTTTTATATACATTTGTTATTTATGCTTATTGAAATTGGTTGATTTGTTATTTTTCAGGTTTTTGAATAGTCTGTGTAAGTAGTATGGAGTAGCATCGATTGGGTTTGCATGTCCAACACAAATTTCAGCGGATATGGTCAACAAAAATCCTGAAACTGTTACATCATATTTGATTCATGTTATGGACACACATAAGGATCAACAATTCATATTGGCACCGTATCATCAAGAGTAAGTCGTTTATTATACTATTTTCTATAACTCAATAACTTTATTTGAAGTGTTTTATAATATATTTGTAAATGTAGGAATCATTGGTTGTTGATCGTGATTTGCATCAACTTAAAAACGATGTATGTATTTGATCCTTTGAAATGTGGGCGCACTCTTGAAGTCAAACCTAGTATGAATATGTAAGTAAAAACTTTATTATTAATATATGTATATCAAATGTTATTATGTTATTTATAAATTGATATAAGTGTTTATTATATTATTAATATAGGGCATTTCGATCCGTTCCAACAAATGGACGGGGTGTTAGAAGTATGACTTGGAAGGAATGCAAGGTATAAAGTTAAAATTAAAGTTTTAGTATATATATATATATATATATNAACCCCCAAGGCTCCATATATCGCCGCCGTAGCCATTGTACTGGTCGTGATTCAGACCGGAGTTGATCCTCTCGGGGCTCCTGTAGGCAATCGTGCTGACGGAGGAGTTGCAATCCATGGTGGCGGCGAGGATTCGAGAAACCCCAAAATCAACTATCTTCACCATACATTGAGAACTGATGAGAAAATTGGAGGGCTTGATATCACGATGAACAATCTTTCGGCGGTAGAGATAATAGAGGCTGGAGAGAATCTAGCGGGTGAGATCCGTTAAGGAGGGTGACGGCCGCCGGCCACCAGACTCCTCCCTCGCCCAGCTCAACTGTACTACCAGACTCCAACATTGCAAGGCTACTGTACTACCAGACTCCAACATTGCAAGGCTACTGTATGAATATATGTATAAGGAATTGAGATTTTTTTTTTGAAAATAAGGAATTGAGATATGAATGTATGAATACTGTGGAATATGTATGAATTGTGCATAAAAGGGTATGAATTGTATGGAATACGCATGAAATTACATAATTGACCCTCTATTTAACACCAACTTGACGGATTAATAAACGGAGGACTATAGTGAGCAAAAATACAAAAGTTTGGGACTACGTTAGGTCACCAAAGTCGTTTAGGACGAAATTGATAAAACCACTATAGTCAAGGACTATTTTTTGTATTAACTCTTATAGAATTTGTCTATATACATATTAATATATAATTATTATTTGCCTCATTAGGGAAATGTATTGAGTTAGAGTTTAAATTTAATTAATTATTTAATTATGTATCACATTTTTCCTAATAAGTACTCTTTGGTTATAAGTAATAATTAATTATTTATGGGCATTAGTTTGACCGACGGAGGATTTTATCTCTCGATAGGGCGATTTTGGCCTCTTTTATTCAAACAATTTTAGCAAGTTTTCCCGCCGCCTACTAGCCATTTACGGCGGGTGGTGGAGGATGGAGTCGGTGCCGGCGCCTCCCGTTCAGACGGAGCCACCGCCGGACGAAGCTATGACTAATGGAGATCAGCCAAGAAATACAAAGCGACGAAACGATCCTTTGTTGAAATAGTGTGTGCGCAAGCTCCTCCCAATGAAGATGAACTGCTTCGATCAGATGGTAATGACTGGGCTTTTGAAGACCCGGCCGGATATTGAATCGGATACTGAGTTCGAAGAGCGTGACAAGGCTGACAGAAGACCAAGGGTGCATATTCCAAAGGAACTTCGAAAGGAGATTTGTAAGGAATGGAGACTTGCCTTAGCTTGATCATCAAATATCTTGGCAAATATATTAATTTCAATGTTTTGAATCAAAGACTCCCTAACTTGTGGCGACTTCAATGAAGGTATAATCTAATTGATTTTGGCTATGGGTGTTTTAATTTGTAGCTCGATTTGACAACAGGAAAGATTACCTGCATGTGCTTTTGGAAGATCGTTGATAATTTTTTGGTTACTCAAAGATGGGAGTCTGAATATCAACCCAAGTCTGCAAAAATCTCAAAAATGACGATATGGGTTAGGTTAACGGATTTGCCGATCGAGTACTTTAGGGATGACGACATAATCAAACTAATCTTGGAGAATGTTGGCAAGCCTTTGAAGCTTGACCGAACAACAACGGTGGTTGAAAAACGGCAATTCGCGATAGCCGCAATCGAGGTGGACCTTAATAAACCATTGGTGTCGGAAGTTTGGGTGAAGAATACGGTCCAAACGGTCGAATATGAAGGTCCTAATGTTGTATGTTTTGGTTGCGGTATGGTCGGACATTGCGAACAAGACTGACCCTTGAACAAAACTCCTCCTACTGAACCGACGAACATTGATATCAATGTTCAACCAGTAGCTGAAGCTGAAGGTTTGCTGCAGGTGGACATGGTTACTCCCACGGTACGGTGGAGGTGGCGGAGGATAATCGACGCTTCGGCCCTTGGATTTTGGTCAATGATAAGTGCCAAAATGTTCATATTTTCACCTTGCATTTAAGTTTATTTTCCTTGTCATTTGTTATAATTTTGCCCAAAAATGTTCTCATTTGATTCATTTGTGTGTTTCGGCCCATTTGATTCATTTGTATGTTTCGGCCCAATTTTTGGTGATTTAGATGAATTGAATGATTTTTAGAGCATTTCGGAGGCATGTAGAGTCAATGGGAGCCAATGAGAAGCTATGAAGATGAGGAAATACCTCTAAGAGAGCCAAATTATGGTGGTTTTAATAGTCTTGGTCATTTGGATAAACAAAGGCAAAATTGAAGCAAAAGAGCAAGAAGTTGAAATTCTCACACAATTCGTCAACTGCTTGGTTTTTTTGACCATATCTCTGCGTAGGAATGTCCAAATCAAGTTATTTATATATCATTGGAAAGCTAAATTGAAGGGCTACAACTTTGATGAAGACAACAAATGCTAATTAAAAAGATTTAGGGGTGAATATTAGCCTAGAAGACGGGCAATGTGTACAGAAATCCTTCCCGCAGAAGGCCACAATTGTGGCCACGGGTCTGGCCACGCCCATGGCCACTGGGCAGTATTTTATTAATGCGGTATTTACAAAAAAATAAAGAGACTTCCTTATGTGAGCTGTACATAACGGTATGCATCAAAAGCAAAAGCCAGGACTACTACGACTCTGTTTGGCAGAGCTTATTTTGGAGCTTATAACTTATTTTAAGCTACTAATAAGCTATAAGCTCTGTTTGGTAATGTTCCTAAAATAAGCTAGTAGCTTAAAATTAGAACTTATTTTTTAACACTACCTAAGGTACGTAGCGTTTCAAAATAAGCTAGTAGCTTCCTAATTTTTTTTTCCATCTTTTAATCTTATTATTTTAAAGAAATGACATCATTTGCCATTCTTAATTAAAACCTTTTTGACTTTTTCTCTTCAATATATTTGGTTGTAATCCAATTTGACATTCGTGTTTGAACATTGATTTTTGTATGAACTAATCTTATGAATTATAAACATTTTGTTTTACTTTATATGTTTTCAAATATATGTTCTTACTTTATTTTTTATTAAAATATATTGATTTCACTATTTTATATTTTAATATATAAACAAACCTGCCAAGGGCCTTGTGGTCCAGTGGCATCAAACCCTTCCCCGTATACGGGAGGTGGTGGGTTTGAGCCTCAGTTGTTCTTCAGTAGGTTGAGCAGTTTTCAGCTTTCAGCTACCTTTTCAGCTAGGTTTTCCAAACATAGCCTACATATAATATTCCTTACATTGAGTGTACTCTAAATGAAATTCACATTATTTGACACTCCTAGTCTTACATAATAAAACCACACAAACAAAACACCTCTACATTTGAAATAACATGTAAATTAAGAAAGCACCCATAACCACATTCATAACTACCCTGTCTAGCAAGTAATACCTTAGGCCCAACATATTCTAATAACCTCTTTATATAAAGTTTAGAGTAAATCTTCACCCTGCACATTTGTATTAGAAGAATGAGGGGTTCCTGTAGATCTGAGCTGCAAAAAGGCAGAACGTACTCAACATGTTGGTCCCATACATTGCATTTAAACTGATTTCCCCTGAAAAAAATTATTTAAAAAGTGCAAAATAGAATTAGTAAAGCTATTACTTTGAGTCTATGAATATACTAAACTGTGAACAGAAAGATATTTAAATTTAAATTAGAATAGAAAAGAATACCTTGAGTTTTTTAGCAAAAAGTCAATGAGTCGAGAAGGCCTTCCATTAATCAATTTATAAGGACTTTCAGTTCAGTCAGCTCCAGCAACATCAGGATGAAAGCAACCCTACTTTTGTAGCATTTCTTTCTTTTTTTGGCTGGGTAACTTTATCTTTCCAAACCAGATAGGAGCCCATCACTTAATGTGACCATAACTTGCAGTCCATTGATTATTGGTTGACACCTATGTATGTGTTTGTATAGCTGCATAATAGAACAACATTTTAGACTCAAATATAAGGCACTACATCAAGATAAATTTAAAACAACAATATCAGGTATATTTACATGATACCTTTATTTTCAGCAGTAAACTACCTCTTTGTTCCAATGATAATTGATCTCTTCAACTTCTTCATCCTCTCTTGGTTCTTTTCAGAATGAACTTGAAATAGAAAAAGAAAAAGAAGCATACATCATTCATGAGATAGAGCTTTAAAATGATTCTAAAAAATAATAATAATACTAATCTATCACCTCTTTTGTTGATCTTTCCCTCCTGCAGTTGTGCTTCAATTTAAATGTGGGCTTTCAGGCACCACTTACAGGTAGTTGCTTCCTCTCCGGCAAAGCTTCTGGAATCACTGCTGCCCTTCGGTTGCCACATAATAACAGTATTCTCCTCCACAACATTGTGAAGACTTATTTATAGTGTCCTAGGTTTATAGGAGCATTACTTTTAAAATAAATGTTTAGTCTTGAAGATGGCAACAGTCATCTTAAATTTAAATTCATTATGCACTTACTCTTATACACATC
>CM008342.1:44631661-44642493 GCA_002525835.2 Ipomoea batatas | reverse complement strand
ATATAGATATAGATATAGATATAGAATATAGATATAGATATAGATATATAGATATAGATATAGATTACGTAAATCAAATTACATATCAATTTTTTAAAGATAATTGCAGACAAACGAGTCATATATTATTCAATTCAAAGCAGGTTCACTGACGGGTTCAAAGCAAACAAAAAAATTGATTTGGCAAAGGGATTGGCTTATATTGACATGCCAACAAAATTTGTCTAGTGGAAGGATGTCAGAGAATGACATCCAAGAAAAAAAGGGTTTTCAATTGTTTGCATTTTTTACGTTACCTCCAGGCAGCGGCAAAATATATTACCTGAGATGTCTCTTGAATGTAGTCCACGATCCTACAAGGCTACAAATCTAAACAATCGTATTTTAATTATTTATTATGTTTTGTCATGCCTTACTTTGTATACTAATTTGAGATACATTTATTTCTAATTAACAACTTCTTCTTTTAGTATCACAAATTTTTTTATTTAACTCATAAACTTCAACAATCAATATCTTTACAAAATATCCTTTATATTAATATTAAAATTACGTAACTTAGCACCGTATAAATCTTATCCGTGCATTGCACGGGACAATTACTAGTATATATATATTATAGAAATCTTATAGACTATCTATGGTAGTTTGCTAGAAAACCTTAATAGATACTTCTAATTTTAAAGAAAAAAAATCAATTAATGGTTTTTTTTTAATTATAAAAACTGCTTGTATATTCTTGCATTTTAAAAATAAATAAATGATAATAAGATGTTTATATGGTGATATTTTGGAAATCAACGCAACGTGTTTGGTTTTAGTGATGTTCCTTTTTATGTTATCAAAACAGGAGGAAAAATATATGCTTCAATTTTAATTGTGATGTTCCTTTTTATGTTGTCCATACAGGAGGGCAGAAAAATAGTTAAAATACTCTTTTTGTTATTTAATTATTTTGGGGTTTTTTTTTTGAGTATTATTAAACTCTATGTAATAATATCAACTTATATTGAAGTACAAAGAGTTAATGCCCTATTGGAATTCAAACCTATAACATTCTATAATTCTTATTTGGTAGAGCTACAAGCCTACAAAGGTAACATTGAGCTACTAGCTACAAGTTACTTGACATTTTAGAGTTTAGATCTAACCATTCAATTTCAATTTTACAATTTTGATCCTTTAATTGTTAAAGGAGCTATAAATTTTATGTTCCAGTTGTCTTTAAAGTTCATTTGAAGAAAAATTAGAAAACTAAAAGGGTGATTTTCTAATTTTTTTTTTAAAAAAAGACTCCCTTCAATCACAAATTGTCTCAACATCTGGGATTTTCACCAACTCAGGAGTTTAGTTACACAGCAGCACACCTGAGCTGTTTGCCATTGCATAAACTCCTCCATGACCATATATTACTCAAATGGATTCCCACAGAGTGGGATAATCAAATAAAATAAATATTACTCATATGGATTCCAACAAAGTGGGATAATATCAAATAAAATAAATAAAATTATAATGTATGATAATCTACAATCAATTAATATACATATTTGAAAGAGCTGTGATGTTCAAGACTTCTATTTACTTCCAAAACACTTGAATTAAAATAAAGTACAATTAAATACAAAATAAAATTTTAGAACACTACTTTGTTATGAATAACAAAGTGTACATATATACAGACATCGACATTTGCACATACTACACTTTCTGGACATCAAGAAACTGCATTATCTCACCAGTATTTAATATTAATGGAGTCCATATTAATGTGAGGAATGTGAGATATTTTTGTGTAGTTTTCACCATTTGGTTTTAAACTACGCATCAATGTATTGTTCATATTACAGAATTTAATTGAGTTGAGTTTAGACAAATGTTGAATACCAAAAGGTACCTGTTCAAGCAAGCGGCAACCAGACAAGCAGAGGTCTTCAAGAAGGGGCATTGCACCTTCCTCCACCATTATCCATTTCAGTGGCCTCAACTTTTCAATATCCAAATACTTGAGCTTTGGGAACTTTCCAGCTTTGAAACACAACCCTTCCCCTTCATAATATTCAGAAAGTGTAAGATGTGCTAACATGGGTAGATCTTGGAGAATCAGTAGTGGATCTTCAAGAACACAACTTTCCCACAACTCTAGTTTAGTTAGGCTTACAAGTGAAGATAACCATTGAGGGATCCTCTCTAGACGCCCATACAATATTAATGTACGAAGACAAAGAGGAACGGGAGATGAAGAATGTTGGATATCAAGGATCTCATTTTTCTCAACTGCAAGGCTTAAAGAGATAAGGTTTGTCAACTTTTTAATGGATGAAAATAATTCTTTTACATCTTCTTGTCTCAAATTTGTAACTCCAAGCTTTCTCAGTTGTGTTAGATTCCCTATCTCCGACAGCACTTTGACGTCATTAGTTTCCGTTGCGTTTACATAACTCAACTTTTGTAAAAGCAACAATCTCCCAATCTCAAAAGGAAAATAAACACCCTCCATAGGATAGTCCACAACGAGATATCGGAGTTTATGAAGTTTTCCAATCTCAACTGGCAACCTATACACCAAAGTCTTCTTCAGATCAAGTATCTCTAAGTTTTGAAGACATCCAATGGATTTAGAAACCTTTTTTAACATTGTGCCCCTCAAACTCAAATACTTCAAATTAAACAACTTGTAAACTCCCTTTGGAATTTCCTCTAGAATAGTTCCTCTACTAAAATCTAACACCTTCAGAGGAATATAATAATCAAAAGACAACAGCTTTGATGCTGAAAATGAAAGCCCTAAGCTCGCACCATGATAGAGCTGTAAAGAACGGATATGACTTTTGGAGGAAGTGCCCTCTAGAATGTCATCATCAAATTCAAATCCATGGATTATTAGGCGTCGACACTTGTTGTCGGGCGCCCATTCTTTGTTCTGTCCAGTGAGGATGACTGCAAAGTTTTGCTCTAATGCCTTTGAAAGGATTATTTCTCGTAAAATATCGTGGACTCGTAAGCCAATAATCTTTCCTGCATGAGACTTCTTTGCAATTTGAATTAAATTTCGATGAATTAGCTCATTGAGATAAGCTTCAGCAACTTCTTCTTTCACTTGTTGACCCTTTTCCTTCACAAAGCCTTCTCCAATCCATAGTTGAATGACTCTCTCTTTCCTTATGATGGCATCCTCTGGGAAGATGCTAAAGTACAAGAAACAGTACTTTAGATAATATGGAAGATCATAGTAACTCAAGGATAATAGATTCTCCAAGTTTTTCATCCTATCATCGGTTTTCAATTGGAAAATTTTCCATTCTGCAATATCCTCACCCTTTGTAGCCAATATACCAGCAATTACCACTATTGCTAGAGGCAGACCACCACATTTATTTACAATATCTTCAGCAATGTTCACCAAATGTGGAGGACATGAATCACTTAAAAATGTTTTTTTGCAAAACAATTCCCATGAATCTTTCTCAGACAAATGCTTCAACTCGTACACATCACCTTGGGTTTCGTGACATGCATCCCGCCCTATTTCACTATTTCGTGTAGTTATCACTACACGACTACCAAACCTTTGTCTAGGAAAAGCATATTTGATATCCCTCCAAACACCAAAACTCCATACATCATCAAAAACAATGATGTATCTTTGCTCCGAAAGAATGTCCCTAACAGATTGTATCAATTCATCAGCAGAGTCCCCATTTGGGGTATTCCCCAATTTCTTAATTACATCTTTCAGCAACTCCTCAATCTTGAATGTTTCAGAAACTGTAACCCACACACGCCGCTGAAAGTGCATTGTCACTTGTGCATCATCATAAGCCTTTTTAACCAAAGTGGTCTTCCCCAATCCCCCCATGCCCACCACAGAGTGAACCCTCAAATCATCATCAACAGCGCCAAGAAGGAGTTTAATAAGAGACTGCTTGGAATTTTCAAAACCCACCAGATCCGAGTCTTCTTGGAAATGGGCACCCACTCGGCCATCATGCAATTGTGGGTTGTGAACCGTGGTTGTTGGCAAGAATTGCTGATATTGGGAGTGTTGGTTGAGTTTTTCCTTGATATTTCGTAATGCAAGAGCGAGCCTGTGCTGAGCTCTCAAGTTCTTGATGGAAATGTATATGTTGTTGATCTTAGTCAAGAAACCTCCACCAGTGTTGCGACCTCCAAAGTGGAACAGGAATTCGTCAATAACATCTTCGGTATCATAAGCCAGCTCCCGGACTATCTTCACCCATTCTTTAACTTGAGGATCAATTTCTTCCCTCTCGTCAGCAACTCTCAAAGCTGCATTTAGACGACTCAAGACATTCATGATGTATTCTGCGTCTTCTCTCATCCCTCCCAAGAGTGACCACTCGTCACGGATCACCGCTGATAGTTGGCCCAACAGAAACTCTACAGCAGCTTCCGCCATTAGTACAGAAACTTAAATCACTTGTATTCCTCACCGGCAAAGAATTGGTCGCTACTTGGCAATGCTGTTTTATGGGAGCTCAAACAAGATTTTAGACTGCAAAATCAAATGATGATATGGAGCTCAAACAATATTTCTTTATTTCTTATTTCATTACCAATGTTAATATCCAAATATATTTATTTTATATTTAATCTAGCTATCTACCACCTATAAAAAATAAAAATAAAAATAAAGTTCAAGTCTTATATATGATTATTTGCCTGTTCCATCCAATGCATATTTTGCAATTTGCAAACTTGAAGTTTTTTTTTTTTTAATTATACATTTTCAAGGTGACATTAAAATAATCACAATGAAAAGCAGATAAAGAAATCAGTTTTATTTTAATATAAATTGTTAATGTTGATAATATCACAATTGACAAAAATATTTTCTAACCTCCCAAACAATAAAATGAATATTCTCAATAATTTCATTTTTACTAACTAAATATTATAATATAAACTATAACTTTATTCTTTTTCATAAAATTTATATTTCATTATTCATATATTATTTTTGTTAACCATAATATAAATGTTAAGTAGCATCCGTCATGATTATATATGATAGAGATCCGTGAGACGGTCTCACAATAGTGTGACCTATCCAAAGATTGATTCTTGTAAAAATCTTTCAGGGTGTTTTCAATCATGAGTTCTTTATATTTTAAAATACTTTTAAAATATTAATTTTTATAGATTTTAAATAGTTTTCATAAAATCTTTTTAAACTTTTCTAAACTTTGTATGACTAACTCTTATGTCACAAACAGTTATAATCTTTTATTGACTTTTATAAACTTTTTTTATTTTTAAAAGCTTACAAAAATCATTAAAAGTTCTCAAGATGACCTCTAGAAAAGATTGACTCTAAACAATGATTTGTATGTGCACGAGCTCTAGGAAAACATGGTTTTTGGTTCATTGTTGAACAATAATGGCTTCTGAATGAATTTTGAGTCAAACAAGATGTTTTGTCTAAATCTGGAATGTATGTAGGCAATGGTTATGTACTAGGTGGATTTTTCAAGCTCGATGTAATAATCGTAATTAATAAAAGTGTTATTACTTTAGCCTACTTGCTTGAGTCTTAATGTTTGTGGCATGGTAGACTGGACCATGTTAATTTTAACACTATACATAGATTAATTAACTTAGACCATATAACTACATTCCAAATTAACTATAATCACAAATGCGAGATTTGTGTTGAGACAAAACTAACGAAAATTCATTGTAAATCGGTTGAAAGGAAAATGGAATCACTTGAATTAATCCATAGCGATGTATGTTATTTTAGATCAATACAAATGCGCGTTGGTAATAAATATTTTATGACGTTTATTGATGATAGCACACGATACTGTTATATGTATGTGGTCAAGAGCAAAGATGAAGACATTGATAAATTCATTCTTTATAAGAATGGGGTGGAAAACCAACTTAATTAGAAAATTAAAAATGTTAGAAGCGATAGGGGTAGTGAGTATGAAAGACCTATTAGTGAGTTCTATGCTAGTGTTCGTACACGAAAGTACGACATCGTATTCATCACCTCAATCGAATGGTGTTTCTGCACGTAATTAAAAATCACACATTGAAAGAGATTATGAATGCAATATTGATAAGTTTGGCCTACCTAAAAAAGTGGGGTGAGATAGTTTTGACAAGCAATTGCCTTTTGAGCAAGATTTCTCGAAAGAAACTCGATAAGACTCCTTACAAGTTGTGAAAATGTAAGAAGCTTCCTACCAATACTTGAAAAGTGTGGTGGTGTCTTGCCAAAGTGTTGGTGCACATAAAAATAGGTCTAAAACGTTAGACAATTTTTATTGGCTATGCACATAACAGTAGTTTTTATCAGTTATTAGTACATGAGTCTCATAATTTGGATGAACCTAAGAACATGATAACTGAATCGAGATATGCATCATTCTTTGAAGATGTATTTTCGTGTAGCAAACAAGCTCAAGCCTAGATGTAGCAAACAAGCTAGGATTGAAAAATCATTTGGTCAAGATTTCTGACCTACTTGTTAGAATATGAATCCAATATTCTAACTTGTTTATTAGAAAATGAACCAGACTTTTAACATGTTTGTTAGAAAACGAGCCTTGAACATATGTAGAAGTTGTGAGTTCTACAGATAGACCAATGTGAAAAGAGACTATAAAGAAATAAAGTAGATTATATCGTATAGAATCATACTTGGGAACTAGTTGATATTCCTCCGAGTAGTAAACCCTTAAGATCCAAGTAGGTCTTTAGACGGGAGATGAAACTTGATGGTTTCATTGAGAAATACAAGGCTAGGCTTGTAATTAAATGTTATAGGCAACGCGAGAGCTAAGATTACTTCGACATGCATTCTCATGTGTCAAGAATAAAATTCATTAGGATGATACTTGCCATAGCCGCATTGCGAAACTTAGCTTGGAAGTTTATCAAATAGATGTGAAAACAACTTTTTTGAATGACGAGTTAGATGAAGAAATCTATGTAGAACAACGTGAGGATCTTGTGATTTTGGGCCAAGAGAAAAAAAGCATGTAAATTGGTTATATTATTATATATATATTTTTTGAACACTATTGACCCTGTTACATGTACTATCTGTCCATATACTTTCTCAACCTACCGAAGCCCAACAAACGCATAATTAGTGGCATAGGAAGTTTGACTATGTGATGTTAAATAATGTATTTTAAATAAACAACAAGAGTGGCAAGTGTGTCTACAGTAAGGAAACGATAGACGCTTATGTAATTCTTTGTTTATACGTGGATGATATGATATACTCATCATGGGTAGCAATGATCAAATGATCAAATCTACCAAAAACATTTTAAATTCAAGATTTGACATGAAGGACATGAGTTTGGCAGGGATTAAAATCGTGAGAAGAGTATATAGTCTCGTGCTAAGCCAATCTCATTCTATTCACAACATCCTTGCAAAATTTAACATGGATGATAATCAATTGGCTAGGACATCATTTAGATACTAACGTACATCTATCCAAAAATCACATAATGTGTACTTTTTAAGTAGAATACGCTAGGATTATTGGAAGTTTAGTGTATCTAATGAACTGTACTAGGCTATATATTGCCTTTGTGATTAACAAACCCATTAGATATACGAGTACACTAGTGATGTGCATTGGAAGGCAATAGTGAGAGTTATGGCATACTTACACTCATGACCTTGGACTGCACTATACGAGATATCATGTTGTACTCGAAGTGTATAGCGATGCTTACACTCTTTCTTTCGTTTTTGTTGGGATTAATTTTTCTAAAAATTCGAATCCCTTGAATATATATATATATATATATATATATATATAAATTATATTTTTTTATATATTATCAGGATATACGATTATATTCTTGATTTACTGCAGAGCTTACGAAAGAATTTTTCGTACTAAAAATAACTTGAGAAATTTGGCATCTTTTTGTATTTCAAAAGTTATGGTTTGATTTCCCTTGTTGTTTAGTAAAGGAAATTAGAAACTTTGATGGTGTGTTTTACATGCTGCTTGAAGACAATGATGATCAAGTGTTCTCTTGTTTGTACTGAGTCACAAATTAAACTTATGTTCCTAACAAGTCATACAAGGATTATTGAATTACTTTTGGAATTGAACAGCCTTCAAATAGAAAGCTAGGAAGTTGAAAATAATGTTGCAAAAGTGGTTTCAATATAAAAAAGTGAATAAAATGTGAATTTCCTACTTTACCACTCAAATTTTAAATAATTTTTTAACTTTTCCGTCACTTTTAACCGTCAGAGGCCAATTAAATGCGCCCACTTCGCTCATAACTGAAAGACTTAAAATGGATAAGGTCATAACTCGAGGACTGAGTCATCACTACAATTATAACTCAGAGACCAAACTTGCCATTTTCCCTAGAGGCTTTGAAAAAGTGTTTGTCCTACATTAAAAAAAAAAAAAATCTAGAGGAATTTGATAGGGATGGACATTATCAGCACAACTTAGAGGCTATCATTCATCAATCAAGGGTGGAGTATGAAGCATGCTTAAGTGTGGTGCCTAGACAGCCCTCTAAGCAGAAAAAGAATTTGAAGATGGAAATTAAGACCCATGACTAGTACATCAAGCAAAAAGAAGAGATTGCCTAAGAAGAAGAAGGTGAAATTAAGAAGATAGAAGGAAGAGTTGAAGGAGAGCTTAAATATATAGAAGATCATATAAATGGCTCAAGAAGCAATAAGGGTTAGATGCTGACACTTCAAAGGAAAAGAAGTGAGCATAATGCCGGATTTTAGGGCGTGTAAGATGTGCGACCGCACAGGGCTCCAAAATTTTGGGGGTTCCTAGTCCAGCCCTGTCATAATAGTTAGTATATGTATTTGTGATTATATTGGCCTAAAATTAATTTTTTTGTATTTTTCTCTTTGCAATTTTTCTTTAATTCGCAGTTTATTTATACTTTGATAGAGTCTCACTTATTTATCAGCACATGGCCACGCAAATCAAAAAATGGGCCCTGGTGAGCATCAGGAGAAATAAGGAAGGGTTATCTGTTTATCTCTGTATATTTTATGTTTATTCTTGAAATTATGTACTAATTTGTTGTACTCAACTGTTTATCTCAATATATAAAAGTAATATGTTTGTGAGTGTGTGAGTACTTATGGCGTTGTAGCATCGCAAACTTTTTATCTTTTGGGTACACATATTTCGGATATCATTAAAAACGGAAACTTGTTAAGAATAATTGTTTATATATAGATTTTGATGACGGTAACAAAATGTATTAGCATTAGTATGTAGACCCCTCAATTCTTTATGATACAAATCTTACTGGCTTACAAAAATCTACCAGAAAGATGTGCAACACGCAGTAGTACACAAAAATAAAATAAAATAAAATAAAAAATCAAATAAACCTACTAAAGTTACTTTAGCAGTTTGACTATAGTAGAATTACGCATTTTCATATACTCATAATATCCAAATTTAGGCATGCTCAATAATATCTTTAAAATAATTTACAAATCATATTCTAAACACAGTTCAAATATATATTTTGGAAATATTAATTCTAACCAAAATAGGTATTCAAAATAAATAAATAATAGAGATTCCAAATGTAAGTAATAAATTTTGGAAAAATGCTTCTCACCTCTATAATTTTACAAGAATGAAGGAAAATAAAAAGTTAATAATCACTTACCAAAAATCTTTCAAATCTGAGATATTTAGCTGACCCACGTAATTGTTGCCGAAAATCCTAATTTATCAAACACCAAGTTTAATTTATGTGAGAGTTAGAACTGAACTGATTTATTCAGTGCAAAAACAATCAATAAATAAACAAGTTACACCAAAACCACAAGACTAAGCCAACACAAATTAACAATAGACTAAGTCTCAACAGTTTAGTCTTAAAAAAAATTATATCCAAAAGAAGTAGAATGAAAAGGGAGCTCATACTCACCTAACTCATACCCAAATAAAACTAGGATCAAAGCTTGAAGAAAATGGGAGATGATTTTTTTTTTCTTTTTTTTTTTCGCACTTTCTTCCACTGCCTGTAAGTCTGTGTTTCTTTCTATCGAAATGGTTTGCTCCAAAAACAAAAATGTTGCTTAGGCTTTAAAAGACAAAGAAAGGGCATTATTGTAAATTTAAACCCAACATCACTTCAGTAAAATAGGTTGGCTTTGACCTTAATGCATAAACACGTACTTGTGGCTGGTTTGATTTTTCGCAAAAGAATTAAGAAGAAATTAATTTTAAATTCTAGGAAAAGAAAATTACTTGGAATGTTAATTTTATTGTTTGGTTAGTGGAAAATAAGTTATTAAGAATAATTTATATAAAAACTTAATTACCCTCAAATCATAAAAATATATGAGAATACTAACAAAATTTATATTATATATATTTTTTTCTTAAAATATGGGAAAATAAAATATCAATAATCAATGGAGGTTATGGGATTTATTTTCCTAAAATTGTAACACTTTTGAAGTAATAATTATTATATTTTCAATTGAAAACTAAAACATTTTTAAAAAAGCAACAACAATATATTTAAAATAAACTTATTATGCTAATTATTATGTAATTAAATATTAAAGTTATAATACAAAATATGTTATATATTTATTTACCAAGTATTTTATTAATACCATGGGAAAAAAATAAAAATAAAAAATAATTTGAAGTCAATTATATTAATTTGTTGATAAAGAGAGTATTCAAATAATCCAAGATATTGAAACAGAAAACTACCCTGTAATATCTCTATATTATATCATAGTTATTCACTTTAAAGATAAATCATATTTCTTTATTAAGATGATTTAAACTTTATTAATGATTGAACCAA
>CM008342.1:44527466-44539905 GCA_002525835.2 Ipomoea batatas | reverse complement strand
TTTTTAAAAAAAAATTGTGAACGGTGTCATATTGGACCCAAGTCCACCTTGCAAGGTGAACCTGGGCCCACAGCATAACAACCGGAAGAACATCTACTTTAGATATAATAAATAGATCAAAGGCATTGCTTGTAATGCTTATACCTGGAACCAAGTAACCAAGTTCACTTAACATAATGGACTCTTGATACAGTTGTTATGCCATGTTCACAATTTCACATTACTTTTACTTAATTAAGTATCCGGGTTCACATATATACTTACTCCACACCACACCTATTACTTAATTAAGTACACCATGGTACATACATAAACAAGAACTTAAAAGGGTGTAAAGGGATTCCTAATATTATCTCATTCTCAAAAGTGGATTATACTATCATACCTTATTAACATATTTGTAATTCAACATTATTTTCTCAGCATCCCTACAATTACATATAATAATATAAAAAAATAAAGAAAACCCTTCATAAAATCCACCGCAAACAATGCTTGCAAAGCTTACAAATTACTTTTCAAGCACAGTTTTAATTAAAAAAATTGGAGCGACAATATCACACTAAAATGTCATTCACACCTTTGAACGAGGTGTGAATGATATAAGATGTATATTAAATTAACTATTAAATTAAAATGTTAATCTAATGGTCAATTAAAATTGTTACAATGTAATATTTGGTCTATTATGGCCAATAATCAGTTAAAATATACGAAGTATTATGTTACATCAAATTTATTCGTTAGAATATCTCAATTATTTTTTGTTTTATAATACGGTATAATAGAAAGTGGTAAAAAGTTGAACTATCAAAAATTAAAAACGATTTATATTAGATTGATTTTTTCCCATTACAATTTAAATAAATTTGATAATTTATTGATTTGTCAAGATGACAAGATTGCCAGTTTTTATAGTTGTTGTAGAAAGCGATAGGAGATAAGTTAGCTGGGCAACGCATTCAACTCAAATCTACTCTCTCGATACCTTGTCGGCGAACCTTGATACAGTTCGTCAATTTTCTGCACCTCTTTTTTTTTTTTCCTTTTTTTTTTCTTTGGTACCTCATTTATATATGCGCAATCATTATACCCTGCACCACGGTGCACATATCAATGTGCACCAAGTATGTAAAACGACGTCGATTTGGTGTTAGTGGACGCAGACGCGAATGACTCCAGGGAATTCATTATCTATAATACACATAATCATTATCTAGAATACACAGAACGTTTGCCTAGAATACACAGAATGTTTGTCCAGAATACACAGAATATTGACACACAATACACAGAACTCATCCTCCTAACATTCGAATGCACAAACCCATCACAACCTGTGTTAATAACATGAATACACAGAATATTGACACAAAATACACAGAACTCATCCTTCTACACATTCGAATGCACAAACACATCACAACATGTGTTACTAACATGAATACACATAACGGTTGCCTAGAATACACAGAACGGTTGCCTATAATACACAGAATGATTGCCTGTAATACACAGAATATTAACATAAATACAGAGATCGACCGAAACGGGAAACATGATTTCTAAAAAAAGGGACGATTAGTTTACAATGCTCAAAACGACGTCGTTTAGGTACGTGGTGTACATTGCTATGTGCACCGTGGTGCACGATATAATTTGCCATATACGCGTGTGTAATGTCATTGGAGTGGGCCCTCTGCAAACGGGCTTTTATTCCACGAATGGGCCATTGGCTTCTACCTTCCATTAGCCTATCAGTGTTGGTTTTGATTTTTTGATTACTTGTGAAAGAAAAAAAAAATATTTTTTTATATATGATGACTCAACTCTTAAGTCCTATTAGAACAAAGTTTCTTGTGAGAAGTTTAAATAAATACTAGTCATCGATCTAGTATATCTGACGGTTGAATAATAAAGAAAATTAAAGAAAAACACATTAAAAAAAGATAATGTTGAATTCATAAATATGTAAACTTCTAAAGTATTTGTATTTGTGAGATTGCCCCGTCCTTTTTTTTCTTTTTATTTTATATATAGTCAATGATCATTATAAATGAACGACTCAAACTAATTCACATTTCTAAAGCAAAATTTAATTATTGTTTAATTCTGATTCTATATTTAAACAAGACATATATGAATAAATATCTTAATTCAAATCACACATTGATATAACCGACACCATACAATTATGAGGCTAATTACAAATTTATAATAATTGGTGAATAATCCTATGATCTCTAAATTAATAAATGTGAAATTAAATTATGAATTCTTCACCCAAGAGGAGGAAGAATCAATAGACAAATTGGAGGCAATAATCCATGGTAGAGCCTAGAGTGTTAGGTAAAAAACTGAATATTATAAAATAAATTTATCATAAGAACGTAAATTTTAGATAAGAACATAGATTTAGTTTAAATTACTTTTTTACCATTTTTACTTTTTCTTCACTTATAATATAATTGTCATTATCACAAGATGATAAATACTTGTTGGGTAGTATGAAAACATAGGTATGCTAGGTGGTAATATGATACGTTGCTTTCTTCTAGAAGGCGAGGACGTCACCAATAATTAAACTGTACCGTGGCTAGCTTACAGTATTGGAGCACTGATTAGCCTGCCTCGTAATAATAGGTGAATATTGAATAACGATATGTTATTTAAATGTAAAGAGTTTAATATATATATAAGGTCTATTTTGGATTGAATTTTACAAATAAAGTTTTAAAAAATGTTCATAATCTTTTGAAGAATATATCAAAGTCGTATGTTTGTATGTTTGGTTGGAGATTGAAATAGAGGATTTAAGCGTGTGGCCATTAAAGAATAAGGATAAGATATGAATTATATACACGTAGGCATTTGATCGTGGCAATTAAAAACTTGTTAAATCAATACTATGTTTAATTTGATATATATGTTCATCAACAAATAAATTTTTGTGCTAATAATCAGATGGCTGCACTTTTTGTTGATCTTAACATCAAGTGATTAAGCTAGATCCAGATTTACATGGTAATAATTTCATAATTTTTCATGATAGTACATGTGTATATATTAGGATAATATGCACATTTTTCTCTCATGCATATCCGTGTAATAGTGTAAGTTTTGTCACAATTTAAGTATTACTTAACATTTTTTCTAAAATAAAGACTCTAGACCACAAAAACTAGTTCAATAGTGCATGTAAGTTTTGTCACAATTTAAGTATCATTTTACTTTTTTTTTTGGAGGCATTGTAGTACAATAATTATACCATGGACCCGAATCCATATTGCAAGGTGAACCCATCACAATTTACATACTGAATGTTCACAAATCACAATTGAGTATGTAAATCGTGAAAATTCAATATATAAATTGTAAACATTTAGTATGTAAATTCTGTATTTTGAACCCGGGTCCACAGAATAATTTGTCATTATGTATCACATACGTATTTGTGTTTCAAGTTTATATTAAAATATAAATATAGCCCATAGAGGTAACATGCTTCATGACTAATGCACCAACATTATTATACATTTTAAGAGAAGCATATATAATTCCATTACATTATATTATTCATCATTATAACCTGCATGCCCATTCCCCGTCTTATACGTTCCTTGAATTGTAGTGATCAATAATCCCTGGCTTCCACTTGCAAGGAATAATTAGGTAGTAGATTGTAGCCAAGGGACATGCATTAATTATTTTATTTAGTATATGTATTGCACTACTGCGACACCGATATGCACCATAACTCTGATCTATTATCAAATAATGTCTTTGGTATCCAGCAGATGTGTTCTTCAATATAAATGATGTATATAGTATCAGGTATTGTTACGATTCAATACGAAATAAATAAAATATATACCGTTGATAGGAGTGTACAGTAAATCTGACCCAATAACTCAAATAATAAGTCTTAGTTGAGAAAGTAGTTATTGACAGATACTGCATTGTAAGAGAGTCAGTACCCAAAAAAATTTAATGATAAAAAAAAGTCACAAAAGGGGCTTCTCATAAATCATAATGGCCTTGTTTGGTAAAATAGTTGTTAGCTGTTTGGATTAAAATGTATGATTACTTGATAACATTAGCTTATTGTCACTACAAGAATGAAGACATTTAGTGACAAATCTTTTGTGATACTTTGTAATTTAGTCACAAATAATACACGTTTTGTGACCAAAAAAATAATTTGACACTATTGTGTGTGATAATTGTGATAACATTTTTTTGGTCACTAATAGTATGGTAATTGTGACAAATAAGTATTTGTTACGAGTAAATTGTCACTATTATTAGAATAATAGTGTCGTAACATACGTTGTCACTATTTGTTGCCACTAAATATATGTGCATTTTGGCGGTATTATAATTATGGCGGGAACAAATGTAGTTGTGACAAAATGTAATGTTGACACAAATTTTAATACTTTTTGTGACAAATAGTTGTTGGTCACTATTGTTTATAATATTTGTGACAACTTATTTTGTCAATAAAAACACAATTGGTTAGTGCCATTATAAATGAGAAACAATTGTGAGAAAAAAAATACCATTGTCACTAATATTGTCATTTTTTGTGATGAAAATGTTACAAATATTTGTGACGCTCTATAACTCCATAACAAAAATTACTAAATTGTGACAATAGTTGTGTTGATTTTAAGTGTTGTCACTAATTTATGATAATTGCGACGAGTAATTAGTTCATACTAAGAATATCATTCCTAGAGATTGTTTGTTCGATCCTCTATCAATATGGTGTCTTCATCTCTAAATTTGATTCAAAATTAATCAAAAGAATTGAATGACTACCCTAATTAATGATAATAGCCAATTACTTATACATTAAGAACCATCCAATATAGCATGATTTTTACAATATGATTGTATCAAATATATAATAAAAAATAAATTATATAATAAAAATTTTGTTTTAGAGCAATTAATCGAATTAGCTAAAGTATAATTTAGTTTGGTTGATTAAGTGACAAAAATTTAGTCTACCAAATTTCATCTCCTACATCATCATCATTAAGGTTGTATGGTGGTGGTGGTGGTAATAATAGTAGTAACAGTAATAGTAGCAGTAGTAGTAGTAGTAATAATAATAATAATAATAATAATAATAATAATAATAATAATAATAATAATTAAAAAAAAAAAAGAAAGAAAGTGATGTGGGATTTTATCCCACATCGTAAAACTTTTAAAAAGTGGGCGTTGAGCTCCCTTTTAATGAGGGAGCTCAACGCCCCATTAGACATTATATATACTGCCTATCCAATTCGGATGGGCAGGAAAATATACAGAGGCCTCCGGCTTCATTAAATATTTAATGAAGCCGGAGGATTCTTTGAAACAATATTTTTAAAAAAATTAATTAAAATATTAACGGTGTTTTGGGTACTTGTTTGAAATATTAAGGACAAATGATATTAAATATAACATTTGTTACAATGTTTGTTGTCACAATAAAGTAAATATTTGTATTCATTTTTAGGTCACTGATAATCATTTTTGTGCCAAGAACAATTCTCATAAATAAGTATAATTATTGTGATTAAAATGTTGTCACAATAAAATAATTAATTGCAACGATTTTAGTTGTCACTAAATCAATTTTTTGTAATAACATATTAGGTCACAAATTGTACATTTATTGTGACCATATCGGTATCACTCAAATACTACTTTTAGCGTATGTAAACATTGTCACAAAAGTCTAAGTAATTGTGACAACTTTTGAAAAGTTGTCACTACTACAATAGTGACGGAGGATATAGTGACGACAGGTGACGACTTCAAAAATTGGTCACTAATTTCAATAGTGACCAAAATCGGTAGTTTTAGTGACAACTTCTATTATCACTAAATGTGAAATTTCTTGTAGTGTGTGGAAAAGTGTTTGATAAATTAGTTGTTACCTGATAACTGTTTGATATATAAAAAAAAATTGATGAAGACCCCGATCTTTGATGAAGCTTTAAGCTCCCTGAAGAAACATAGCTTCCTAGTTATGAAACAGTCTGCGATTCAAGTTTTCTATAGCATAGTTATAAAAGTTGTTTCTATGTCTGACTGTAAGGAATGTTTTACCATTTCATTGATCGTTGTTGATGTAAACATTTTATGTTATGAATTAATCGAATAGTTACGTTTACCTTAAAAAAATAGAACTACTTGTAATTGTATGTAGTAGTGCTTATATCCTCGTATAGTCGTATAATATCATCTAGCTCGTAAAATTACATAACTCTATACTTTTATTTTAATCTAGTTTATGCTATCACTCAAACTTTTACCTGGGTCATTTATTTTCGTTTTTCCAAGTTAATGTAACACTGATGTACGTCCTTAATAAACATACATCGTCATTCACGCCAATTCTTTTCCTAGTTTTCTGTAATATGTCAAAAACCTTTTTTACGCTCTCCCTGCTTTATGCTAGGGTTTGGTGACTTTGGTCACCAGCACTCAGCTTTTTACTTTTGTTTTTTAACGACTTTGCTTCTTTTGCTGTCAAAATCACCTCTGCAGAGTTTCAGATCACTTTTCTGCCTCAGCTCTCCACTACAACATGCCCTGATGCACCAAATATCACCTGATGATCAGATTAGATTTTCATTTTTATTTTGCATGTATAGGTTTAATCATATTTTAATTAAATAAAAAATAAATTTAATTATATACTTTATTATATACATGTCAAGTATAATCTTAGCTGACAAATGACCACAATGATGTAAACTAACCTAAATTGTTCATAGTTACATTGATTGGTTCAAACTAAGAAAATCAATAGACAGTTGTCACTGAAAGTTTGACTTAGAATATGTAGTTATCAAGCTAATTGGTTGACCAATTTAATTTGAGGCTACCGTCAATTAATAACTTAACTTTGTTTGTAACCGCATGATGCAACAATTAATCTCCTCAACCAAAACAGCAAATAGTAGCTATAAAATTTTGCTAATAGATCGGGTGCGGGCGTATATGTATACAGTATATATACATATATATGGCCTGTATTTGGTCCTGTGCTGTAACGTAACGTGGCATGGAAAATGGGGGACTTTGTTGATCATTGGTGGTGACGGATAAGATAAAGAAAGGAAAATTGCAATAATGATGACACCAAATTCGCAAACAAATATATATATATATATATATACGTTGCAACATCACCAAGAAAATGAGTTGATTATTTTGTTCTTTCTTGGTGAAAGCGACCATTCATATATACTCACACGCATACTACATTGGATCCCTAATACGCATTCAAGTATGTCTATACTATAAGCAAGTTGTCCCAAAAAAGCACTGATTGAACGGGTAAAACATAATTATTGTGCATAAATATCATGCATGATCTATAGTACAAAGTTTTTCTAGTATGATTTACTTTTTCTGATATTTTTTGTGAGTATTACATAAAATAGTATTACCCAAAAAAAAAAAAAAAAGATGTCTATAAAACTATAAAAATAAGTAGAATATGACTCTCGTATTTAAAGGTGATGAGTTTAATTCTTGTTAATACCAAATAATTTTACCTTTATTAAATTACCGAGTAATTTGTATGTTTGGCTAACCTTTTATATAATCCGGCGAAAGGTTCAAGTTCATGTGTGTGTGTATACATGTAGCTTATTTAATTTGCTATAAATTTTATTGGGAAAAAAAAAATGAAGTCATCTGTCAAGGACCAAGAACAACACAACAACGGCACTCTGATCTCTGGCAGATATATCATATAATTAATTACATGAAGATAGATGCAAACAAGTTTTGAAATAAAATAATGGTGAATAATTTTCTTGGGTAATTATTATTATTATTATTTTGAGTGACAAAGAAAACACGGATGTTATATATAGAGTAAATCAAATTCACCATCAAATCATACTGCAGAGGTAAATCGCACTAAGAACATGTTATATATACAATAAATTCGACCGAGAAGGTGTTGACCAAAATCGAACTCCTGATCGTCTAGTACAAGAATAATGCTCCATCAACTTGGCTACCTCTTTCGAGGCTTTATTATTATTTACTTTAAAAACGTATTTTGGGTTTTGGTGGTGTATTATTGGTGGGTACAGTGTGTCCTATTATCACAAGGATATGATAATTTACAAATAGTACTTGAATATACAAATCAATGGAATGGAAGCAACGGTTGGCCATCAGTCGTTTTCGCACTGATGTTAGTGGGTTAGTACTCCTAGCTATATATATACAATAATTCAATAATTAATTAATTATAATTTTAAAAAGACAATTTAATTAACGTAGAATTAATCCTTTTTATGAGGTTGTCTGCATATTTTATGTTGCTGTTTATTATATGCTAGATTACACCCAGAAACAACATTTTAGCCACAGCAGCATCGTATCAGATTTGATTTCATTTATTAATTAACCTTTTCAACCATATTGTTATTATACTGTTAATTTATTTAGTAGAGATTTAATTTCACCCAGGCACACCTTCATATAACAACGGCGGGCTTTGAACTTAGCTCTTCAGACTTCAACCCAACAATTTAGCTATGCCAAAAATAATAGTGAATGTGTAATTTTATTTTTTTTTTTTTTAAATACTTAAATAGCATCGCTACCACGGTCCGAATTCACGTTGATTGTGCGTTGTTAGACTTAGCCCTTCCGGCCTTTAATTTGTCCAACCATATGAAGAAGCTTATGAAAGTTGCATCTATATGTACATATATACATAGTAGGTTATACTACATTGTAATCGAGTCAGTAGAACTCAAAAAAAAAATAAAAAAATATACATAGTAGGTTGTAACATGCGATGTCTGATGGAGTTGAAGAATGCGCACGTGTGCATAACAAGTAGAACATCAGATCAGATATAAGAGGACTGCACTAAAGTAGAGCCCCTGGAGGGAGACCAGAATCCTCCAACCAAACAATGGGGACCAGATCAGTTCAATACATACATACATACATGATATATATTTGCATACATGCATTTTGCTGCAGCCTACCTACTATACGTTGGGTTGTTAACATGTTTTGATAGTTGTTCATATATCTTTTTGATTTACGAGAAAATTTGTAGGCGTTATTCAAATTTGTGTTTTCAGTGAAATTTACCTTGTGATTGTAACAGTCAAAGAACCTTTGAGTGGAACTTACCTTGTGATCGTCAAAAGACCATAAGGAGGTGTACCTTAACTTAGCCCATAGTTGTTCAGCTCAGACCCAAATAGGCAGTTCATACAAAGAGTTGAAAGTTGAAACCTATTCAGATGCTTGAACCATAGAAAACTAGTAACAACACTATAATAATTAACCCAAATTTTTAATGAAATGCAGGTTTGATCCAAATCTGGAAAACTCACAGTTTCAGACCATCCAAAATTGGTCAGAAAATTAGGGTTTTTGTCCGAAAAGATCATTTCGTCTTGGATTATTCGAACCATTATCTGACCACTTTAAAGTATGCATGAGAAAATCTTGATATGATAACAATGTAAATCAAGAATTTAAGTAGGAAAGATTTTTGTTTTTGTTTGATTAAGAATAAATATATAAGCCTCTCAGAATTCAAAATTAGGAGAGATAGAATAATATATGTAATTGAAGTTCAAAAATTAATTAATTAATTAGTTACTACGGATAGAGTAAAATCTAAGTAGTACTACTATACTCTGTCGTTGTTGTTGTAGTAACTGGCTTGCCGACAGTATCTCCACCGCTGCCGCCACTACCGACGGATCCAATTTCGGCGGCGCCACCACTACTGGCCGCAGCAGCGGCGGCGGCGGTGGGCCGTTTCCGCTTCTTCTTCTCGTACGGAATTCCCCTAGCCTTGGCCTGGCTTTCTCGAACCTCCCGTAAGTAAATCCTGACAGCTCTAGCGCCGAAGGGGTTGGACTCGGGGCGGCCGCCGTTCTCCTCGTACGCGGCTCTCAGGCGGCCGATGAGCGCGTCGAGGCTGCCCCACGCTTGCTTCTGCGGGCAGGCGCATGGGGCCGGCGGGTTGGGGTGGCCGAAATACGGGCACCCGATCACGTGCACCTTCGTCTTCCCGAACTGGTCGAGGTACTTTAGGAACTCGATCACGTGCGCGCCGCTGCACCGCGCCAGCGTCAACGGCGGCTTGTGGTTCCGCAGATACTGCAGGAACGTGTTCCAGTCTCGCCTCTTCTGTGACTCGTACCGGCTCGGCGGTGGCGCAGCCGCCGCGGTTGATCCTCCCTCCGCTCCCGCCGCCGCCCTGCCGCTAACACTTACAGAAACAGACGACTGCCCCTCCCCTCCTCCTCCGCCGTGATCTGCTGAACCAGACGCCAAATCCATCAACTCTCACCGATCAAGAACAAATGAGTTTAGTAGCCACCGATAATCAAGAACAGATGAGTTTAATAGTAAGGAAAGAATTGAAGATTTTTACTCACGAGAAGAAGGGTTTTTGTCCCCTTTTTAGCGTGAGAAGAGTGGATTTGCAGTGGGAAAAGGAGAGGGAGAAGATTGAAGATGATGTGATGGGACGTTAAAAAGAATGTGAATGAATGAATGAGAGGAAAAGAATGAATTGGAAGCGCAGAGAGTGAGATGGTGAATCCGTCTGGTCACGTAGAGAGGGAGAAGGGGATGGAAGAAATCACATGGTGGCCCCATGGGGATGTGACAGCAGGGTTTACTATTCAACGCCACACCGCGGGTGGGGCCTCCACTCTTTCTCCCCATTTGCGATTTTCATCATCTTGTCCATTTCCACCAGTACTAAACATATCCATTTATTAATACTAATATGGTACAATAATAAATACTGATGCTTTTGGTTCACTGAATAATGTTAGATTATCTAAAAAGAATGTTAGATTTGTTGGGAGTGTTAAATTATTAGAGTAACAATAAATTTTTTAAGGTTTTTAGAACAGTAGTTATTGAGATGGATGAAAGAGAAATGAAAAAAGAGAAGAATTTGGTTGGACTACAACGAGTGGTTTTTGGGATATTAAATGGGACTCAGGGAATCCAAAGTCCACCTGCAACAAGTGCGCCCAGCAGGCGCGTAATATTGGATTAACTGGTGTAATAATAAGTTTAGAGGGGACATTGCCACTGGTTTGTACCCTAAGCATAATTTTACAACACAAAATTCTATTAATTGGTGTGATCCGTGCTTTCTCTTTAACAAAAAACAACTAAATTAAAATAATATGATCCATTCATTTCAATCAACAATTACACCAACATTTACAAAAAAAAATAAAAAAAATAAAAAAAATAATAATAATAAAATATTAAAATCAAAATAATATGAACCATTCATTTGAACAAACAATTACACAAACATTTTTTAGTTCCTGTTAGGGGCCTAACTTTATTGGTTATTAGGTTTGTAGATATAAACACGTCTTGTTTAATGATTATCTTTTATGTTATAATAATTATTATTTTTTACTTTAATACTCATTACATGTTTTCATGTATTTCAATAAAATTTGAAATTAAAATAAATAAATAAAATAATGGTAGCATAATGATTTAAAAATAATAAACTAAGACTTTAATTTGAACTTGATAAACAAAATTACTTTATATGCTAACATTATGTTATAAAAATAAACTAAAATATATTATTACAAAAAATAATTAAATATGATACATATAATAAGATAACATAAAATATATATATTATAGTAATTATAATCAAAGGACAAAACAGTAAATATACATGACAATCTTAGTTATAAACTTAAGAATGGTATGAGAATCACATTCCCTTAAAAATTCAGCATGGATTTTATGTTGTATTCTTTTGTAAAAAGACAACATGAATTAAACATGAGAATATAAATTTTAGAATGTCAAATTTCTTTGATTATGTTATATAAGTTGAATTAAATTAAAGATCCTTAGGAATTTCTCAATCTCACACATTATGGATTCCTGAGAATCAATTTTGATTATGGTTTCTTCAGATAAATCATTGAGCTCAATGGTTTTATAGTTAGTTTCATCTTCTTCTCCCAAAGCATTGGTTGTATGAGCTATATATCCTTGTGGATATATGGCACTCGATATCTCGTCATTCCAATAAAACAATCAGAGCCAAAGTGATTATTCACATTAATGTTTTAAACTTTGAATATAATAAGCATCCTTAAATACTATCAACTCCTCTGTCATATAAATATGATACAATTATAAATAATTAACTAAATTATTGATAACTTCAAAGGAGTTCCTCAATCTTCAAGCGCATTCTCTCAACCCCTTTTTCCCAGCTGCCAACCATTTTCTGCCCATTCAACAACAACACCCACCGTTGTATGAACCCCCTCTACTTCATGCCTAAACAAATTATAATGCTACCAACATTTTTGTATAGTAAGTCTCATCTTCTTAATTGTATGAAACTAATAAAAAGAAGTATAGTGTTTGG
>CM008342.1:44195209-44206663 GCA_002525835.2 Ipomoea batatas | reverse complement strand
TTTAATCTTGATTTATTACATATTAAGATTTTGAAAATAATAAATTACAATGGATAATTGAATTGCACATTTATCTTTATATATATTCTTTGGGAAAGTGTCAACATCAAACTTTTGAGTGAGCGAGTAAAAGTAGGGTGTAGAACTCGAGAGTCCAAGAAGTATTTTTCATATTCTTAACACGACCTTACATGTGTGGTTGTTTACTTTTTGACCGGGCACATTCAACACATGAACATAATCTTCGTTTATTAATTATTTATATATTATATGTTCAATATGCCTCTCTTTTTGACAAGCTACAAGCAATATGTAAAGTTGTAAACGATAATATTTGATTATTGGGTGACATGAAGATTTGAACCATAACCTTTTTGCATGTATTTAGATTTGATCTCAAATTAACAAGGCATTTGGTTTGAAGGATAGAATTATAGGGAAAATGAATTGTAATTTGGTGGGAAAAAAAAGGTCAGAATAAAGTAAGAATCCAAATTACATTGTTTTGTATGGAAGAATATAATTATTGGAAATGAAAAAAGGAAAGAAGTGATATAAAAACTAAAATGTCATTGTGTAATAATAATAATAATAACCAAGGGATCATTTGTCACTTTCTTTCATTTTTTCTTTCCCACAACCACTGAATTACCATTCATGGGATACCCATGAATTATAAAGAATTGCAATTCCGTGAAATTACAGTTCACTCTAACTAAACACTGTAATTGTGGTGGCCAAAGAATTATTTTGTAATTGCACTGCAATTCATGTCAATCGTTTTATATATAAATATATATAAACAGATAAGAATAGCTAATTGTTAAGCTTGTAGAGTTGGTAGGTGTATAGTGTGATTTTGTCTAAAAAATGGCGAGGTTTCGAATCTTGAGCTCAGCACTTTGCTTACAGCTTTCTTCCTTTTTTAATATATATATTAATAATAAGATGTATAATTTATAATGTGTTTTCTATTTGAATTATTTTATCAAATTAATTATTATTTTAATATATATATATATATATATATATATATATATTAATAATAAGATGTATAATTTATAATGTTCTTTC
The DNA here is from genome assembly GCA_002525835.2 of Ipomoea batatas. Taxonomy (NCBI): domain Eukaryota; kingdom Viridiplantae; phylum Streptophyta; class Magnoliopsida; order Solanales; family Convolvulaceae; genus Ipomoea; species Ipomoea batatas. Next base: position 44,205,589 of record CM008342.1, on the reverse strand, counting down.
TATTTGAATTATTTTATCAAATTAATTATGTTTTACATAGCGTTATAAATATTTTTATAAAGTTTTGATATGTTTTATTTTCCGTCTATATCCAACAATATTTATAATGTATTTTGTAATTTAACAATTTATTCGTATATGATATTTGTATTTGAACCTTGTGGCACTTGGTTTACACTTCCACATGGAAATGAGTGACTTCGAGGCTCAGTGGAGACGACTGTGGATTCTTTGTACAATATTACATTGTGCTTCGCCCCCTTAAAAAAAATTCTGGATACGTCACTGACTGTCTCTATTACTATAAAAAAAAAAAGGAAAAGATTATATGCATTGAATTTTACAAAATATTTTAATTCTTTTCTTAAAAAAATGTCAAATAAGGAATTGAATTTATTAAGTTTATACAATAGCGCAATAGGACATTAAGTTGGTGCAAGTGGGAGATCAATTTGGCCTTGTTAGTAGAAACTCTCTTCCTAAACTTTCTTGTCAACTTGACCGTGGCTTTTGGAGTTTGGGGTGGAGTCCCCTTAACTATACCCCTTCTGGTCTTTGGCAGATTGTTCAAGAGGATGTGTAGTATATATAGTTTTGAGTAGTGTGTTTCTTGCTTGGTGTGATTAAGGTTGTGTTTGGAAGAGCTTATTTAGGAGCTTATAGCTTATTTTAAGCTACTAATAAGCTATAAGCTTTGTTTGGTAATGTTCTCAAAATAAGTTAGTAGCTTAAAATAAGAGCTTATTTTGAAACGCTATTTCAGGTAGCTTTTTCAAAAATAAGCTAGTAGCTTTTAATTTTTTTCCATTTTTATCCTTATTATTTTATATAAATGACATCATTTATCCCTCCCAATTAAAACTCTTTTGGCCTTTTTTCTTCAATATGTTTTGTTGTAATAATTTTAATTTGATATTTGTGTTTGAACAATAATTTTTGTATGAACTAATTTTATGAATTATAAACATCTTGTTTTACTTTATATATTTTCAAATATATGTTCTTACTTTATATTTTATTAAATTATATTGATTTTAATATTTTATATTTTAATATGTAAACAAACCTATTTAAATTTAAAACTATTTAACTTTTATGAAGATGTCCTTTTTAGTCTTTTTACATTTATCAACTTATCAAAAAGCTAATTTTACCAAACACTTTTAAACATAACAGCTAGCTTAACAGCTCTTCAGATTTCAGCTTCGAGCTTATAGCTTTTCAGCTTTCAACTACTTTTCAGTTTTAAGCTACCGTTTCAGCCAGGTTTGCCAAACATAGCCTAAGACTACCTTGATAATAAGTATTTTTTTTATTTTTTTTTTTACTTGTCGTGTGGTCTACCAATTTATGAGTGACTAATGAATATAAAGAACTTTTTATTGAATTTAATTTAATTATTTCAAGTCTTTGTTATTTTCTTTAAATTTTCATTCTCCATATTTTTAATGTTTTTAAAAAAATATATATATATAATATATTCAAATGTACAAATAAACATATTCTCTATTTTTTTCCTTTCTCCAAAATTTTATGTCAGTGACATAATGAAGAATTTTTCTAGTTAGTAAACACACACTTTTCTTTCTTTCTTTCTTTCTTTCTTTTTTTTTTTTGNAATAAATAATCACACAAGTACGTGCCATAGCACCAATCCCTAGCGGAACGACAATACTAAACCCGAACTATACATCATTTTTGACAACGATCATTCTTGACCAAAACCAACCCATATCCTATATCACCCAAGACCGAAAATGGACCAAGAGGCGGGAAACCAACCGAAACAGTACAGGTTTCCGACGTTGTTTTACGCTTATTTTTTTTATTTTTTTTTTAAATTTTTGAGTTTTTAATTCTATTTTTTAATGAATAATATTATTATAATTTTTTATATTTTAAATAAAATAATTACAATGTTTAATTATACAATTATACCCATTTTCCAAAAAATGAACCAAACACACAGACAGTTTTCCAAAATACATCCAAACACGGGAAATAAAACTATTTTTCGGAAAATGACTCATTTTCCTAAAAACATTTTCCAGAAGTCAATTTCCTTTTTTCCAAACGGACCCTTAATGTTGTGAGGGGGACTTTTTGGTTGTTTTCTATATAATAGTCAAGTAGCCTAGGAACCTCAGACTCACTGTCACGTTGACCGAGCTACCCTAGGGTATAACCTCTTGTACTCGTTCAATCATCAATAAAGAGTATTTTGACCGTACTCTGCTACGAGTATTGTTCTTACGTATTCGCGTGTTTAGTCTATCACATACGAAGGAATGGATAAGGCAAGTGATTTAATAAAATACCTTTCTCGTTCTAAACTTAAAAATACTAGCTTACTAATTATTTATTCATTCTCAACATTGTAGATCATGGAGAGAGTTGGTAGATTGAGCTACAATCAACAAGAGATTAATGAAGTTAGAGACATTTGGGCCAAGTTCTTCATTGATGAATGGTTTAATACATTGTATTAGTACGTGAAGTAATATAATTGATATTGATAATTGATAATTTTAGATTTAAATTGTATTATTAATTAGTATCAATTGAGAGATTTATTACTTTTATTAATTGTGATATAATAAATATAAATTGTACGGGTTTTGGATGTGATTGGAATAAGATATTTGAGTAGGTTTTGAATGTGGCTGTGATACATATATATTTTTTTGAAAGGGTATGATACATATATATATTTGAGCAGGTTTTGAGTGTAATTGACAAATAAATGTAATATTTTTTTTTAAAGAAAACCAATACATACAACGTTAGTTATTAGTATTAACCGATGTTGTATGTATTATATTTTTTTTTTCTAAAAAAATAACCTACAACAATAACCGACCCTGTAGAGCTTTATTTAAAAAAAAAACCTACAATATCGGCTAATTAGTAATAGTCGACGTTGTATATTAATTTTTTTTTTAAAAAAAACTTTTGACGATGTCGGTTATTTTATAAATGACATCGTATGTGCACCAAACAACGTCTATTTAATCAAAGCCCTTTTTAACCGGCATTAAATAGTCCAAAAACCGATGTTGAAACTCCTCTGTGTACTAGTGAAATTAGGGGTTTTAGATGTTTTGTGCTTGATGAACTTGGAACGAACTGATACACCATGAGAGTGGGGTAATTCCTTGTTCTAATCTTTGTTTATTGATTATGAGAGTGGTTAATAGACTAGGATGGCTACATGTTTTCCCGCTTGATGCCTTGGTTATTTGTTTTCCCTAATCCCATAGGTTGTTGAAGAATCTAGAAAATAATGCTCCCAAGCTTGAGTCTTATTCCTTTATTTCGTGTATATGTGTTAGTCTTACCATTTCCTTAAACTTGTTGTTTGATTAGCTTCTTGTTGATTTTCTTATACTAGTGTCTAGTTTCTTGTGATTGCATATTACGTGTCATATTCCTAATCTCCTGAGGACAACATTGTACTCTGTACACTCACTATCACTTATTTTACCACATCAATTGTCTCACGGATACTTATCTGCGAGAAGTGTCTGGTCGGGTTGGGTCAATATGAAAATATACTACTTATACGGAAGACTGTAATACTAATTAGGGATAAAGTATGTGTTATTTATAAGGGAAAGTATAATACGTTAGAGGGAAAATGTAATACTTTTACATCATACTTTTACATTTTGATGTAAAAGTATTACATATTTCATCAAAAGTAGCGTTAATATCATATAGGATCCTCCGAGTACAATATAGTGGTCTTGCCACGTTTAGTCCTAAACTTTTAAATTAATCATATGTGATCTTTTGACTTTCAAATTGTTACCATTTGTGGCATAAGTTGAGCACCCACAGTCTTTTAACTTTCAAAATTTAACCAGTCATTGTCCTCTTGAAAGGACCATTAGTGGTTAAAATTTGATAGTTGAAGGATCATGTCTAATTAACTTGGACCACAAATAGTAACAATTGGAAACTCGAAGGACCATGAGTGATCAATTTGAAAGTTTAGAACTAAACGTGGAAAAATCGGTATACTTGGAGGACCCCTGATACTATTAACTCTCAAAAAGTATTATACTTTCCCTTCTAAGTAATGTTGGCAAATATTTGTTATTTATAAGATCAGAGAAAATGTAATACTTTTAGGGTGTGTTTGGAAACCCGGAAAATGACTTCTGGAAATCATTTTCCGGGTTTCTCATGTTTGGCAACACTTGGAAAACCCAGTCAACGGAAAATGATTTCCGTTGACTGGGGAAAATGAGGCCAAATTGGCGGAAAAAGACTTCCGCCCATTTTGGGCGGAAGTCATTTTCCGCCCCTGGAAAATACAACACAGTCGACCAATGAAGTGGTTTCCGGCGCCAGAAACCGGAGCAGCACAGCTCTGGTTTCCGCAGCGGAAACCAGAGGGGGGTTTTTTTTTTAATTTTTTTTAATTTTGTTATGATTTAAAATATTATTTTTATTTTATTATAATAATTTTAATATTTTAAATAGAATAAAAATATATATATTTATCCAATTCTACCCATTTTCCAGAAAACGAACCAAACACCCAAAGACAGTTTTCCAAAATACATCCAAACACAGAAAATGAATTGATTTTCCGGAAAATAACTCATTTTCCAGAAAACATTTTCCTGCTTTCCAAACACACCCTTAAGGAAAAATGTAAAAGTATTACATTTTCTCATATATATGTAATAAACATTTTATTCTTGATTTTTTTTTCTTTGGGTGTAACCCAGGATCTCCACTGTCGGACACATGGATTGTAGGCACCTCTATTGGGTGGGGCAGCTGATCAAACCCTTAACCTTTGGTTAAGAATGAATGAGTCTCTTCCTCTCAACCACACCCTCCAAGTTATTTTTTTTATTCTTGATTAGTATTACATCTTCCAGTATATATAAGTATTATATTTTCGTCTTAATCCAACTCGTCTCATTAACAATGATTCGTGAAACGGTTTTACACAAATTTTTACATTATAACTTACATATTGAAGAGTTATAAATGAATTTTTTTTTCTTCTAAGTAACAATCAAACTATGCGGGTGCATCTTGTACTAAATCTAAATTACTTTCAGAGTAGTTGAGATATCAAATACCCCAAGATAGTTAGTCCTTTGATGGCTAGAGTCAAAAACACAACGAACAAAATTCAAAGCACAAATACAACAAAACGAAAATAACCCATAATGCAGGGAAAAACATAAAGAGAAAAAAAAAACAAAAAACAAAAACTACACAATGACATTTGAAAATTCTATAAATTAAGACAAACAAACTAAATGTTTCAAAAACTCTCTTCAGAAAATAAAAACACATTGGTAAAAAACGCACAAATATAATGAAATGAAAAGAACTCCAAGACATTCATTCCGGAACACATTCAAAGAATACACACAAATATAACGGAAAAAAAAAACTTCAAGGAATTCAAGAACACATTGAATAAAAAACATAACAGACAAAAAGGACAAGGCACCGAATTAATAAATTATAAAATGATCTCTGAAAATACGCAATTCAAACACATGAAAACGAAAAACGCAATGGGGGGGAAAACACACAAATATAACGAAACAAAAAGAACTCCAAAACATTCATTCCGAAACACATTCAAATAATACACACAAATATAACGAAAAAAAAAACTTCAAGAAATTCAAGAACACATTGAATGAAAAACACAAAAGACAAAAAGGACAAGGCACAGAATTACTAAATTATAAAATGATATCTGAAAATACGCAATTCAAACACATGGAAACAAAAATCGCATTGGGGGGGAATACACAAATATAACGAAACGGAAAGAACTCCAACACATTCAGGAACACATTCAAAGAATTTCAAAACGAAGCGAAAATAAACCAAACCTACACAAGAATACTTGAAAAATGCAATAATTTTACGAAAACAGACTAACAATGTCGAAAATAAAACAACTCACTATTCCTAATAGAAATAGAAATACCTTTAGAAATTATTTACTGAATTTCAAAACGAACTTTAGAACTACCAAATTCAAACAAAAAAATATACCGAAAGAACACTAACAAAAACAATAAACGATAGAAAAGAAAATTAATATATGGGAAAAACACACAAATATAACGAAACGAAAACAACTCCAAGACATTCAGGAACACACACAAATATAACGAAACAAAATAAAACTCCAAGACATTCAGGAATACATTCAAAGAAAAATAGAATGAACAAAATCAAAAGCAAAAATATAACGAAGCGAAAACAACACATAAATGCAAGGAAAACATAAAGAGTAAAAACCAAAAACTGCAAGATACACTCGAAAAATGCTATTCCCTCTATCCCATTTTACCTGTCATATTTACTATTCATTGGTCAAACCAACTCCTTCTTTATTGCTTATTTTCTTTAGTAATTTTTCATTATTTTTAAATTTAATTTTTTGTGCTTAATTGTATTTTTAATGTAGTTTCTAAATATATAAATTTTATATATTAATGTTAAATTTAATATTATGAAAAATTGGATTAAAAATAATTTCAGTCAAGCCTCGTTAAACGAATCAGACATCCAAAATGGGACAGAGGTAGTATAAATTAAAACAAACAAACAAAATATTTCATAAATACTCCTTAGAAAATAAAAACACACAAATATAACAAAACGAAAAAAAACTCCAAGACATACAAGAACACATTAAAACAACACACAAATATAACGAAACAAAAAGAACACCAAAATCACAATGGACAAAAAAAAAAGGCACAAATATATCAAAACGAAAATAACCCAAAAAAATTCACGAAAAAACATAAAGAGTAAGAACCAAAAAAACTACACAAGAACACTTGAATAATGCTATAAAATTATAGCAAACAGATTAAATACTTCAAAAATATAACTTAGAAAATTAAAGAATTAACTATTCATAATAAAAATACCTTTAAAATTATAAAATGATCATTGGGAAAACACACCATTCAAACTAAAAATATGCAAAACGAAAGCTAACCAAAATAATAATAATAATAATAATAATAATAATAACAATAACCGGTAAAAAAAGGGTAATTAATGCACGGAAAAAAATAAAAAAATACACAAATATAACGAAACGAAAATAAAGCAAACTACACAAAAACACTTAAAAATGCAATAAATTAAGGAAAACAGACTAACAACGAAGAAAATAATCCTTAGAAAATAAAGGAATTCACTATGCCAAATAGAAATACCTTTAAAAGTATTTACTGAATTTCAAAACAATCTTTATAGAACTACCCAATTCAAACAAAAAATACCAAGAAAACGCTAACAAAAACAATGAACAGTAAAAAGGGAAAATAATTAATACATAAAAAAAAACACAAATATAACGAAAAGAAAAAAAAACCCAAGACATTCAACTATTCAAGAACACATTCAAAGAATACACATAAATATAACAAAACAAAAAGAATTCCAAGGCATTCAGGACACATTCAAAGAAAAACATAACGAACAAAATCAAAAGCACAAATATAATGAAGCGAAAATAACCCAGAAAAAAACATATATAAAAAATACCAAAAACTACACAATAGCACTAAAAATGCTATGAATTAAAACAAACAAACTAAATATTTCATAAATACTCCTTAGAAAATAAAAACACATTGGAAAATAGCGCACAAATATAACGAAACGAAAAGAACTCCAAGACATTCACGAATACATTCAAAGAATACACACAAATATAACGAAACAAAAAGAACTCCAAAAAATTCAGGAACACATTCAAAGAAAAACAGAATGAACAAAATCCAAAGCACAAATATAAAGAAGCGAAAATAACTCATAAATGCAAGGAAAACATAATGAGAAAAAATAAAACCAAAAACTACACAATAACACGAAAATTCTAATATAAATTAAGACAAACAAACTAAATATTTTGAAAATACTCTTTAGAAAATAAAAACACTTTGGTAAAAAACACACACACACACACAAATATATTGAAACGAAAAGAACTCCAAGACATTCATTCAGGAACACATTCAAAGAATACACACAAATATATTGAAACGAAAAAAACTACAAGACATTCATTCAGGAACACATTCAAAGAATACACACAAATATAACGAAACAAATAGAACACAAAGAAATTCAGGAAAACATTGAATGGAAAACACAACGGACAAAAAGAAAAGGCACAAAAGTACTAAATTATAAAATGATTTTTGAAAATACGCAATTCAAACTAAAAATATGCCAAAAGAATGCTAACAAGAAAATATGAACGGTAAAAAAAGAGAAATTATTGCATGGAAAAAACAAAAATACAAAAATATAACGAAGCGAAAAGAACTCTAAGACATTCAGGAACACATTCAAAGCAAAACACCATTGACAAATATAAAGAAATAAAATTACCCAAAACAACACAAGACAAAGTACTGAATTATATAACGATCTTCGAAACTACACAATTCAAACAAAAAAAAATGCCGAAATAACACTAACAAAAACACAATGAACAGTAAAAAGAGAAACTTAATGCATCGGAAAAAAAAAACAAAAAACACACAAATATAACAAAATAAAAAGAACTCTGAGACATTCAGGAAAACATTCAAAGAAAACGCAACAAACAAAATCAAAAGGTACAAAAATAACGAAGCAAAAATAATCAAAAATGCAAGAAAACATTAGGAAATACACAATTCAAACTAAAAATATGCCAAAAGAACTCTAGCAAACAAAACGAACGGTAAAATGGGAAAATTAATACATGGAAAAAAATAACAAAAAACACACAAATATAACGAAACGAAAAGTACTCAAAGACATTCAGAAACACATTAAAAGAAAAATGCAATGGACAAAAACAAAAAGCACAAATATGACGAAGTGAAAATAACACCAAATGCAGGGAAACATAGAGAGAAAGAACCAAAAACTACACAGGAACACTTGAAAAAAGACTAAGGGGGTGTTTGGTTATTGGCTTATAAGCCAAATTTTAGCTTATTTGACCAAGTTTAGCTTTTTGACCAACCAATAAGCTATTTTGAAGTGTTTGGTAAATAGCTTATTGGCCTTGGCTTATTGGGCCAATAAGCTGAAAATTGAAAAGCTAATGAATGTAGCTTTTTGTATTAACTGGTTGGGAACAATGGTATATTGACTATTTTATCCTTTAAAATCAATGGGGTTTACTTTTAAATGGGTGGTGTGTTTGTTATTTTATAATAATAATAATAATAATAATACCCTTAAATGTCATTTTACATTCAATCAGCTATTAGTAAACAGCTAATTTACCAAACAGTTTTTTATAACCAGCTAATACAACCAGCTGGTCAAACCAGTTAACGCAATCAGCCATAAACTACTAGCTAAACCAACCAGCTATCAGCTATAAGCTATCAGCCGTTTGCCAAACACCCCCTAAGTACGTCTAAAATATTTCTTTAAAAAAATCACTATTCCTAATAAAAATACCTTTAAAAGGTATTTAAAAAATATAAGTGTCTGGAATGTTCATGTTGTGATTATTATTTTCAATAACAACCAATGGTAATTAATAGAGCAACAAAACATAGAATCTAGCCCTATACAATAAACATATAAGATTATTACCATGAACTTACCGAAGAGAAGTTCCAATTCATTATCAAAGAGAATTAATGAGAGAAGGACATTTACCTGGTATATTCTTATCAGTTTAACTGTTTCATTCTTCAAGCTCTCTATTTTCTACCTCCCACTTAGCTTTCACTTCAACCTGATCAATTATGTAAACATCATATACAAATATACAATCAATTGGATTAAAGAAAACACCTCTTTAAGTGACCTATTCCACTACCCCTTCTTCCCAGCCCAAAACAAAACAAACACAGAAAAAATCAGAGCATGGTAGTATGTTGTTTCAAATATTTCTTTGTTTAGATCCTGGGCCTGCACATCAGATGATGTATCAGAACAAAAGAAATAATGCATCAAGAAGAAGGAATTACTGTTGCATCAAGGTAATAGAGCAATCAAACATAAAATCTAACCCAATACAGTAAACACCATTAATGACAAAAGGTGATTTACCTCAGNAATTTTCTCCTTTGGTATTTAATGTTCAGTCCACAAGCAGCCTATGCAAAACCAATAAAAGTCCAAAGAAAACTCTAATTTTCAATCAGCAGGAACAAAAGAAGGGTAAAGAAATAATATTCGAATCAAGTTTAACAAGCCACTAAAAGTTAAGCCTAAATCCGAACTAGGAGGATTGTTGGCCTTGATCTGCATTAAAGCATTGATGAAAGGCTTTGACAAAAGCTTGGACATGACAGGTTCAATGCAAAGATTAATGATCAAAACTCAAACCCCATGGGCACAAAAAGAAGT
>CM008342.1:44104647-44117130 GCA_002525835.2 Ipomoea batatas | reverse complement strand
CCTTCCACTTTAGGGAGTGGATGGATAAGAATGAATGCAAACATCCAAGAATCTTAAACATATATACCAGAATCAAATAAAAATATAGGTATATATATGGTACATAACACATCATTGTGAGAGAGACTAAACACATATACATAATGGGGTGATGATATAATATCCAAAAACATATTAGCTAGGTCAGGGCTAATAAGATATGGATCATAACTCAAACCCATTGTATAGAGTACATATATCATATGTATGTATGCATATTCATGGCAGACAAGTTAATATAATGTTGTCATGTTCTTGCTGCTTTAGTTTAAATTTATTAAACCCACAGGATTACTCACATGTGACCTCAAATGCCCAATATTCTAGTCTTGTAAAGAAGAAAAAGGTGTTTGAATATACTCCAACATAGTAATTGCTTAGTAAAGTAAGTAGCTAGCTAGGCAGACCTCTAAAATTATGATACTTAATTGGAAACCCCTTGAATTTTTTCCCTCTCACAAGAGAAATAGAGATAGAAACAACACTTTTTTTCAAGAAAAATTTGTCGCCATTATCTAAAAGTGCGTACTAAGTAAACCCTAATCGTATTAGTTTAGGAAGACTCAGTGCTACAAGCTTGACCAAGAGAATATTGACAAGAATTGAACTTGACATTCTTCTACGAGAATCGTGCACCCTACTGGACCACCCATTTCGAGGGGAGCCAATACATTTTGAGTGTATAGCAAGAGGAACAACCTAAGAAACTAACTGAATATTATGTTTAGATTAAACTAGATCTTTGACATTCTTAATTAATCCTAATTAAACCAGGAAAAACTATGTTATATATCCTAGGAAGATCTCTTGAGATCATTCAAACTTTCTTGTTTTGGGTTCGTTCCTCTAGAGTCTAAAGCACCGAAAGATTAATCTTTACAGCGAACAGAAGATCTGACTGATCATCAGATCAAAGATGTTGATCTGATGACTATACACACATATGACTTAGATTATGTCTGGATGGTATGTGTGATCTTTCAAAACAAAATACGCACTATTAAGATCAAACACTTACCACTTATCCCAAAAGCTATAGCTAGTAGTAAATACTCAACTTTATTTCCTTATATTGCCACACATTTTCGAGACATTAGATGCTGGACTTGACTTTTTTAAGCCTTTTACCGACCTCTACCCAACAATCCCTCAGTCACTGGGTGCTAAACTTGGCCTTTACCAGCCTCCGCCACATATATAATACATCCATGTCCCAGAGCTCATAATCACAGAAAGATTAATCTTTATGAGACTGATTAAACACAAGCTAAGAAAGCATAAAAAGAACCCTAATCCATATATATGCTCATGTATATACACATATGTTGAGGGAGATGGGAGTGATTGAAAGAAGACTTAGCTTATTTCTGGAGATTGCATTGCTGCGCTACAAGTCTGAGAGTTATGAGGAAATTAGTAAGGAGGAGCCATGAGGCTCAGGATGGATAGCGCCACTAATCTATATACAGATAAGTTATAAATCCATGGCGCTATCCCTCCTGAGCTTTACAGATCCTTCATTACTGCAGCTTGGACATGAAGATCAGATCTTATATATATCTTTATTTGATTGTGTATGTGTAGAACAGGAATGGGGTGGAGAGAAAGAAGAGGGTAGGAGTGTATTTATAGGATGGAGGAGGGGTGGGGATAGGCCATAGCTAGCTAGATTACATTGTTGAACTCAATTAATTTATTACATGCGCCATATGCATAGATCATCTATCTATCATATTGTATTTTAATTTTAATAATGGAAAAGAAATTGTGCTTTTAAAACTCTTGTTACATGTGAAATGACTCATTAAAAAATGATTGGGGGCGTTACGTTTAATCTAATTTACCAAAAGAATGCAAGTGGGAGTAGGTCCAACAATAACAAGTACAAATTGTATTGTGTACATAGAGCAGACTAGAGCGGTTGACTTCTTGATTATTTGTTCAGTCCATCCACCATGTGTGGATCGGAGTTACAATTGATTGACAATTCTCTTAATGATTTTCGAGTTGTGTTGCATTGATGTTGCAAGGCCTAGGAGGGTGCATCTTTTCATTCTTTTGAGCTAGGGCCGGCTTTACAGTGATTTCTAGGTATGAATTCCCTCCCCATTGATTAAAAAAATCTATATATGGCGCAATTCCAGTAAAGTTTAATTTGTTAAACTATTGACTTGGTAATCACAAAATTACAAGTTTAACTTTTAGCAAGAGCAGTCTATTGATCTTATTGATTTGAACCAATCAACTGCTATAAACAACTTATGCTGGTTTAATTTAGCTCCTTGTTGTCATACACACACCTTTCAGTAGTAACTGTGGATTTTCATCGTCACTAAAAAAAAATCACTCTATATATCATGATTTATTGAATAGTTTGATCTGAATCAGTTAAGTAAAGTTAAAAAGTATTGTTTACAATTAAATTTTTCGTGATGTAACATTAGAATACAAGTCATTTGTATGTATACTAATTGGTCGGCCGACAAAAATTGTGACATAGTTAGATTTTATATACTAAAATATTAGGCAGATGATTATATTGGTCAAACGCCAGGAGCTGCTTAATTGGCAGGGATTGTATTCATTCTTTTCATTAATTGATTTATTTTGACCATGATAACTAAAAGACAGTGACATTTATACATGTAAATATGTAAAAATCTGAAAGAATATACTATACGTATTTATTAAAAAACAAGATGTTTTAGGCCTCCTAACCTTAAAAAATGTGTGTTTAGCCTTCTTGAATGATCTCTGCCTATTTAGGTAAAATCAATGCAAGTTTAGAGTTATAAAACAAATTATGGATTCCCTCAAAATGGCGTGGGTTTATCTCAAATTTTTATATATTTACATAAATGTCATGGTATTTTCATTTAAATTGTTGTAGATTTTAAAAAATGATATTTTTTTTATACCAAAACAATGTTTTTTTTTCTTAAAAATTATATCGTTTTCTCCTGCCAATAAAAGTTCTACATATTTACAAAAATATTATCATATTTTTTATTTATTTAAATATAGTTCAGTACTCATCTATCTACTATTTTGTGATGGACAAACAAGATTTGTGAGTCACGACCACTACTTGAGGGTATGCAATAGGTAAAATCCGTTCCTATGTAATAGCCCGTAAGGCCGTAAATCACACAAGAGAGGTAAATATCATTATGAAGACTGTGTGCGACAAGTTTGACCAAGAGAATATTGACAATCAAGAATAGTCAAACTCATAACCTTTTTGTATGAGAATACTTCACTCACTTGACCATCCACTCGAGACTTAATTTTATTTTTGATATATTATTATATTGGCTGTACTTTTGGGTGGAGGGACGGATCATTATATTCCTACCACTTTGTCATATACTATACAAATAAAATAAAATTACTTTTTTAAAAGCGTTAATATTTTTATATTTAGTTGCAAGCTATACAATTTCTAGTGGATCATATTCACATTTTTTAAAATATTAATTAATGGAATAATATTTTTGTTTTGCACTGCCGTATGGTACATTTGTTAGCATGACTTATAATTTTAGCCAAAAAATATTGAGTTTATTCTATGTCCTTTTGAAGTTTATTTTGAATATTAAACATATTATATTGTTATTTTTTTTTTTTTGGCATTTTAGACTTCAATTGTATTCAGCTCTGTCTTTTTTTAATAAATTTATTGTGGTAGAGTTTGACCCAACTTGTGTCGTTACAAACAATACATACATACAACGAATTATTCGTTTCATGGAGAAAATGGTTGAGGATATGAGTTCAAATAATACAACAAATTAAAATAATTGGAATATTGAAATGCAAGTTAAATTATTATAGCAATTCATCAAGTATCGATATTTGGCTGAAAATTTGTCAATTATTGACCATATTTTTATATAAAAAAAGGACAAAAATGAGAGAATTATTCGGCTCATCAAATATTCTAAAATTCGGTTACTTTTTTCTATGGTCTTGAAGAATTACGGATAAAAATTAAGAGATTGAAAGACGCCCATTGATCTAACCAATTAGAGGAGTGAAACATGCTTGATGATCTAACCAATTAGTAAATTTTTTGATGGTCTTTGTTGACGAGATGTGTTACTAACCATTTTCAGTGGTAGTTGATAATAATGATGAACGCTTTTTTCTTATGGATTGCCGGAGAGGTCAAAAAGGTCATTTCTAACTCTCTTTTTTTTTTTTTTTGCCGTATTTTTTNTGTGAGATCAATCGTATCATAAACACTAACTCAAAATTAAATCGAGATATGATCTTAACTTAAGTATTATTTTACAATTTCTTAGTGAATTGATGTATAGCACGAGACTAGTGGAGGCCTGACCCCAACTTAAGAACTACTTCACAAAATTTTAGTGAGCTTATGTGAGAGTGGGATCGTATCATAAACGCTAGTTCGAGAGTGTAAATTAGACCCTATCTTAAACGCGGCTAGGGAGAATCCAAGATTTGGAATAGAAAAAGGAGTCAAATATCCCACAGCTACTCTGATTTCTGGCAACAATAAAGCCTGCAGCTAAATTTAAGTCAGCCCTCAGATCAGCAGCAGATCAGAAGCATGAAAGGGAAAATAAAAGGCAGAAGAAAAACAGAAAATAAAAGAATCAAAACCCTAGCTAGCTAGCTAGCTAGGTAGCCATAACTCCTGGCTGCCAAG
Source organism: Ipomoea batatas (assembly GCA_002525835.2). Lineage (NCBI taxonomy): Eukaryota > Viridiplantae > Streptophyta > Magnoliopsida > Solanales > Convolvulaceae > Ipomoea > Ipomoea batatas. The sequence continues at coordinate 44,112,416 of CM008342.1, read as the reverse complement.
CTTTTCAGTCCTCTACTTGCATCTGCAGATCAGAATTCTTGAAATCTCAGAGGGCATTTACACCACTCTCAAACCCCATTTACCAAATCCCCATTTATGACTTTAAACCACAAAGAAACAATACCCCATTTTAATTACCCTCCATCTGCAAAAAAAACAGGCCAAATGTACCCTAGAAATTAAAGAATGATTTTATTATATGCCATATAATGCATATATGCACTCTCTCTTAATTATTTCTCCATTGTTGTGATGTGACAGGTTTTTAAAGCCTTTTTACCAACTCATATATATATATATATATCCTTCCACTTTAGGGAGTGGATGGATAAGAATGAATGCAAACATCCAAGAATCTTAAACATATATATCCCAGAAGCAAATAAAAATATAGGTATATATGGTACATAACACATCATTGTGAGAGAGACTAAACACATATACATAATGGGGTGATGATATAATATCCAAAAACATATTAGCTAGGTCAGGGCTAATAAGATATGGATCATAACTCAGACCCATAGTATAGAGTACATATATTATGTATGTATGCATATTCATGGCAGACAAGTTAATATAATGTTGTCATGTTCTTGCTGCTTTAGTTTAAATTTATCAAACCCACACCACAGGATTACCCACATGTGACCTCAAATGTCCAATATTATAGTCTTGTAAAGAAGAAAAAGGTGTTTGAATATACTCCAACATAGTAATTGCTTAGTAAAGTAAGTAGCTAGCTAGGCAGACCTCTAAAATTATGATACTTAATTGGAAACCCCTTGAATTTTTCCCTCTCACAAGAGAAATAGAGATAGAAACAACCCATTTTTTCGCAAGAAAAATTCGTCGCCATTATCTGAAAGTGCGTACTAAGTAAACCATAATTGCATTAGTTTAGGAAGACTAGTGCTACAGACTTGACCAAGAGAATATTAACAAGAATTGAACTCGTGACATTCTTCTACGAGAATCGTGCACCCTACTGGACCACCCATTTCAAGGGGAGCCAATACATTTTGAGTGTATTGCAAGAGGAACAACCTAAGAAACTAACTGAATATTATGTTTAGATTAAACTAGATCTTTGACATTCTTAATCCTAATTAAACCAGGAAGAACTATGTTATATATCCTAGGAAGATCTCTTGAGATCATTCAAACTTTCTTGTTTTGGGTTCGTTCCTCTAGAGTCTAAAGCACTGAAAAATCAATCTTTACAGCGAACAGAAGATCTGACTGATCATCAGATCAAAGATGTTGATCTGATGACTATACACACATATGACTTAGATTATGTCTGGATGGTATGTGTGATCTTTCAGAACAACATACGCACTATTAAGATCAAACGCTTACCACTTATGCCAAAAGCTATAGCTAGTAGTAAATACTCAACTTTATTTCCTTATATCGCCACACATTTTCGAGACGTTAGATGCTGGACTTGGCCTTTTTAAGCCTTTTACCGACCTCTACCCAACAATCCCCCAGTCACTGGGCGCTAAACTTGGCCGGTCTTTAACAGCCTTCGCCACATATATAATACATCCATGTCCCAGAGCTCATAATCACAGAAAGATTAATCTTTATGAGACTGATTAAACACAAGCTAAGAAAGCATAAAAAGAACCCTAATCCATATATATGTTCATGTATATACACATATGTTGAGGGAGATGGAAGTGATTGAAGAGAGGAGACTTAGCTTGTTTCTGGAGATTGCATTGCTGCTCTACAAGCGTTAATATTTTTATCTTTAGTTGCAAGCTATACAATTTCTAGTGGATCATATTCACATTTTTTTAAATATTAATTAATGGAATAATATTTTTGTTTTGCACTGCCGTATGGTACATTTGTTAGCATGACTTATAATTTTAGCCAAAAATATTGAGTTTATTCTATGTCCTTTTGAAGTTTATTTTGAATATTAAACATATATTATATTGTTATTCTATTTATTTTTTTTGGCATTTTAGACTTCAATTGTATTCAGCTCTGTTTTTTTAATAAATTTATTGTGGTAGTGTTTGACCCAACTTGTGTCGTGACAAACAATACATACATACAATGAATTATTCGTTTCATGGAGAAAATGGTTGAGGATATGAGTTCAAATAATACAACAAATTAAAATAATTGGAATATTGAAATGCAAGTTAAATTATTATAGCAATTCAAGTATAGATATTTGGCTAAAAATTTGTCAATTATTGACCATATTTTTATATATATAAAAAAGGCGAAAATTAGCGAATTATTCTGCTCATCAAAGTATTCTAAAATTCGGTTAATTTTTTCTATGGTCTTGAAGAATTACGGATAAAAATTAAGAGATCGAAAGACGCCCAATGATCTAACCAATTAGAGGATTGATGGTCTTTGTTGACGAGATGTGTTACTAACCATTTTCAGTGGTAGTTGATAATAATGATGAATGCTTTTTCATATGGATTGCCGGAGAGGTCGAAAAGGTCACTTCTAACTTCTTTTTTTTTTTTTTTTTTTGGGTCGTATTTTTCAGCGATTGAAGATCTAAAACTTTTTAATAGTGAAATATTTTGTGAAATGTGCAGTGAAACTAATAATGTGAGTTGTCCAAAGGGCTAATAAAAGCCTAAAAGTGAGGAGGGTTTGAGTCATGAAAATTATGGGGAGAGACATATATGCTATGATTATAGTTTGGGTGAAGGATCACTAAATAATCGTGGCTCCATTTGTTGTCCTTCAACACCCCAACATCACTCGTGAAATCCATTCTCAATATAATGTCCCGTTTTCTTCAATGTAATAATGATAATATCGGCTCACAATATCATATTAATTAATAAATACTTGAATATTCGCTATATATACACGACAATAACAATAATATGCTTTTATGAATAAAGATTAATCTTAATTTTGAGTTGATAACAGTAAAGTATTTTGAATAATGTGACTTTATACACATATATAAACTAGGAAATGTTGAAAATGCATCTACTCCAATCCTAAGGGTGAAGAGAGATGGTAGGCGTGGAGGGGGAGGGGGGACATTGGGTCGGGGACCGTCTCCCCCCACCACACCCCACTTCCAATCCCCCTTATATACATGTTAGTACTAGACTTTATATCTTAGCTGGTAATTATCGACCAAATAGTTAACTATTGGGGGAATATGCTAATGAATTCCGCCAACTCCAAGCGGGTCATTCCACTCGGACCCTTAAGTATTACATGATAGGTAAATCTCAGTACTCAAAGTTTACAGAAGTAGTTGGGAGTGAAAGCTTGCCCAAAGTTACCATATAACTCTCCTGGTAGGTTTAAGGGTATGAACTTATTTTATCATGAATATTTGATATTGCTTTTCAAATTGCATTATATTAATTTTCGCTCCTATTCAACCTTATTTCTAACTCCATCCTTGTCTACTCCCAACATAATACATGTACCAAAATGTATATTACGTGAATGACATCATGTGACAATTAAGTGTTACAAATATGATATTAAAAAAAAATTCATATAACATCAACGTAACGTCAATTAATCAGACAAAATCTCATCATATAATATTTAAAAAAAAAAACAGTTGATACATACAACATTATTATTGATTATACTTGTGTATTGTAGTGTAGTGTGTGTGGATGAGCATTATATTATATTACAGGCTAGGCCTGCCCCAATATCCCGGGAGTATTCGATCATATCCTATGCAATCTTAAACTAGCTAGTTGTTGTTGTTTATAAGGTACGTGTCAGCAGATATGATATGATTGAGTGGCTTGGTATTATTCCTTTCCAAGCACCATAATTATATTAGGGGATCACTTCAAATATTTTTCGTTTATCTTGTCGTTGCCGCTCAATACACTCATTATCATTGTGTTGTTGCAATTGCGTGCTTCAAAATCCCATTATATTTTTGGCTTAGAATCATGTGCCAAAGAGTTTTCAGATGAAATATCGAGTGATATCTTAAATCTTGCAAATCAATTCAGAGCGTGGTATTTTTTATAATTCGATCTGTTTAATTTGTCATTCTATATTAGCAAAAACAACATGCCAGAAAACCTTAAAAAAGAACAAGAACAAGAACAAGAACAAGAACAAGATCAAATCAGATAATAAGAGATACTCTCCCTCAATGTACCCTACTCCATCCTCGATATTGTATATATTTAGTTTTCCATCATATCAAACTCAATTCCACCAAAGATTTTGTGATCTAGTGGCACCGGCGGTTGCACTCCCATATGAATGGGAGTGGGTTCGAGTTTTAGTAGAGGCCGCTATTGATTCTTTCTATACTATACATTGTAATAGCTCAAAAAAATAGGGTTTTTTTTTTACTTGGGATCTCCATCGCATTTGATATCTTTTACTGTGGAGACTCTGGAGTAGTTGCCTGTGCATTCGCGTAGTATGCATGCACTCATGCATTTCTCATGTAAGACATGGTTCTCATATAATATATCATCATATCAATATATATAATCAGCATCATCAAATGCTTTTATTGTCACTACACCAAAATTAAAATTACAATCAGTGCTATGTTTTGATGGACTCAAGTCCCTAAGCCTCCATCCAACATATATCAACTTTTTAATATGTTTTTTTCATTAAAGAGATGAAAAACTACATATATCTATGTTATGTTAGGTTAATATAAGAACATAGAAGTTCTAAGGGCATTGGTTTAGAGGATGAAAAGTCTCACTTAAAACTTGTTTCTCGTGAAAGGATATGAATTTGATTTCTACTAAAATGTACCACTAAATTGGCTCGATTTACCCCTTCATGAGACATAGTTGGGGCAAAATTAAATTATAACATTTTTAATATGCTCCACAACTTATTTCGATCTAAATTCAACATTGTATTACATTATTTATCAATGTAACGTAAAAATGTCGGCATGTTATTGAGTCAAAAATAATCAGAATCTTCTTTTAAAATCAATCGATGAATACATCACACTATACCAGAAGACAATTTCTCTTGAAAACGATAATGGACGATCTACAACATATACCAAAATTGCACCAAGGTATATAACTATTACTATTTCCTGTGAATTTATAAATCCATGTTGACATAAATTATGCATTAATCTCTTTATATATCAAAGACACATTGCAAATTTGCAATGGAAGATTCGAAGATTGGATTATTGTTGTCAGTTGAAGACAGGGAAAACAGTCCAAAACTCACACAAACTTATACATTAATTAATATTGTAAGTGTATCCTTTTTAATTTCTTGCCAAATGCCATATTCCCATATTATATCGTTTTAAATTAAAAAATTATAAACGTAACAAAAATAAATAAAATTTCAACACGGTATCTATAAAATTATAAAAAGTCCATGAACAAGTCGGTCAATGTTTTTATTTTTTTTGGGAGGAGGGGATAATAAGGAAAATTTGCAGTTATTACTCGATTATGTGTACTAATTAAGTAAATCCTATAAATCACACAAGAAATGTAAATTGTAATAAGAAAATTTTGTGCGATCGATAGTCGAGTAGTCGCAGTAAAAAGATCTTGAGAGGACATTTACAAAAATCAAACAAATCAAAATCATAATTTTTTGATACAAAAATTATATTTTACTTCCTAGACTTTCAGGTATGAAAATAAGGTTGTTGAATGTTGTATAGTAATTAGTAAACGCCGTTACGTGATTGAATGTCGAGTCGCGACAACGTAACGTGGTCAAATATCTCGTCTTAGCAACCTACACATAATTATTGTTTCTGAGAAAATAATGTTAGAAAAAGGACGCATAAAAATCCGTATCAAAATTCACGTGTCGCACACATTTTGTGACGAGTGAGAGACCCCCACACACAACTTGAGCAAACCCTACTTCAAGCACTTTTGTGTTTGAGATCATTGGATTTATTCTTTTAAAGATTTTATGATTTTTTACTGTACTGATTGATATTAATCTTGATTATATTAAGTATTATTGTTATTAATATTGATAATACTTAGTATAACAAAAAATAATACGCAAAAGTTAATTCTAGAAATCGTCCCTTAACTATTGATATTTTATTAATTTGTATTATCGACTTTCAATTTGATTATAAATGATTCTTTGATTATTAATCTTTACAAATTTTCATTTGTTATTTTTAATTTGATCATAAATGGTCCATTAACTATTGATTTTGTTCCAGATTTGGTCATTCGGTTAAATATTAGTTTAGTAAGCGATAAATTTGTAGGTAAGAATGTAACAAATTTGAAGCAATTATATTATTTGTTTCATCACCTTTAAATATGTAAATATGAAGAGACAATTCTGCTAACTAATATTTACATTATTACCTTAAATTTAATGTTTACTAAATGAATATTTAATCGGATGACCTAATCTGAAACAAAATCGATAGTCAAGTGACCATTTATGATCAAATTGAAAGTTGATAATAAAAATTGGTAAATGTCAATAGTCAATGGATCATTTATTGTCAAATTAAAAGTCGATGATAAAAATTGATAAATGTCAATAGCTAAGAGATCATTTTTGAAATTAACTCCAAAAAACAATACACATATTTATACTTAGTATTATTGCTATCGATGACAATAATTAACAGTAAATAAGTTACAGGCGTATATTTGAAAAGTAATAATTGTATTGCTATGCTCAGAGTACAAATATTGTGTTCTCTAGCTTGTTGCAGGGTCTACTATTTATACTGATGCTTACAACATCTCTTTGCTCAGTCTAACAGTCTCCATATATAGTAATTAGGAGCCTACATTAAATGTCTGGTTTTCACTATAATTGTTTCTTGTGCCAAAGTAAATATGCAGTCTGTATGTGGCCCTTGATTTATTCGGACCGGATATATCTTGCCTAATTATCCTGTCAATAATGTTAGCAAGTTTGAGTAGATGAGTCATATATCTTGCCTAATTATCCTGTCAATAATGTTAGCAAGTTTGAGTAGATGAGTCATGATATACTACGTCGTATAACTCTAGCAAATAGCTAGGTTAGATTGAGTACATGATAGAAGTATTATTTAGATTGATGAATGTTTGATAATTCAAGAACTAACGATGGTCTATTATTTATTATAAATGAGCTTGAAAATTAAAGTTCCATTATGATCAGTAATATATAGTATTTTTTTTTTAATACAATTAACTCTATTACATTGTAGTATCTGTTCAAACATACTTTCTCAATTTATTGGAGCACAAAGAGTCAGTATCATTACAAGCTAATGGAGCTCCATGCATAGCGAGCATTATGGTGGTGGACTGAGTTACTCACAAGATTGATGTGACACCATTCAAGTTAGTCACGGTATATCGTGCGATAGCATCTCACTAGCTATCTTTTTTATTAGTGATGATTAAAAAAGTAAAACTTCTTAGTTGATTTTGAATTATATTAATTAATCAATTAAGTTGTATTTTGATGCTCATAATAGATGTATAATGTATTGCATTGTGGAAGTTGTGTAAGCATCTCCGATCCACACTAAAGGCCGTGTTTCATGCAACATATATACAATGCACGTACGAGACTGATTAGACCGGAGCCATCTAGCCACCACCGCCATTGGAAATTTGGAGGCCTTAGACATACTTTCTCCGATCCTTTAATTAATTTCAACAACGTTGTCTTTTGTAATCATTATAGTATGCTTGTCCAAGATCTACATCAACTATTGTTGATGCGCCCAATTCCTTATTTTCCACGCTCGAAAAGATTGTTATTCCAACTTTTTAGCTCTCACACTT
>CM008342.1:44039389-44052407 GCA_002525835.2 Ipomoea batatas | reverse complement strand
GTTCTGTCGGTCCTCCGGAGCTTCCGCGTCTCGATCGACGAGCGGGATTTGTCGGCCGACGCCGGATTCCGGGAGGAGCTGCAGGGGATCCTGGGGGTTCGTGAAAGGACGAAATTAACCCTGCCGCAGGTCTTCATCGGTGGGAGGTACATTGGCGGCGCGGAGGAGATCCGGCGCCTCCACGAGTCCGGCGAGCTGAAGAAGTCCGTGGAAGGGCTGCCGCCGGCCAACCCTGACACGTGCGAGCTCTGCGACGGCCACCGGTATATCCTCTGCGACGAGTGTGACGTCAGCCACGGCGAAAAGTGCGGCTTCAGGACTTGTACGGCGTGCAGTCAAAGCGGTCTCATCAACTGCCCTTCCTGCTCCCGTGCGCCCCTCTGAACCGTGCGATTAGATTTTGGCTCTAGCTAGGATGACGTCATCAATCATGAGGGACGAGGTTAAAAGAAGAAGATTAGAAGAAGAAACAAAATATTTGCACAGCCCGCCCCCTCATTTTATGTCATTTTGTAGTCCGGTCCTTTTATTTTTTTGGGTTTCTCGATTTGAAAGTGTAACTTAGTTTGTTCTGTAAATGGGTGAATGGAGTTTTTAGAAGTGTAGGACCATAACAGTCTGTATTCTTGATTTGGGTGGTCGTGAATCAAGTGAAAACATGAGACACGTGATGATGTTGCATTTGTCAAAAAACAAAAAAACCATAATAAATTCATTCCCACTATGTTTTGCCATCGAATACATATGTCACTTCTGTCTTGTGGTTTTGGAATAAAGCACATGATTGTCATCACATATTTAGTCCATAAGTTTATCATATTTAATGTCACTACTTTACTAGGATTGGCATATTTGGTTCATGTTTCAATTTGATCTAATAATTGATAATGTTTAGATATTAATCGATAAACATTATATCATGGATTAGGTCTGCATTCTAATTTAAAATGTTGTTGTTTTAAGGTAACATGATTAACATCCATTTGCACTCTTCAATGCACATTTTTTTTTTAGATCAGATAAGGAGGGGGGGACCCCTGAGGCAAGACCTATTTAGGAAGTCTCCCTCACTCTACGACACTGCGTGACTCGCACAAGGTCATAACTGTAGACCTCCTCACACTCCGGTGGGCATGAAGAGTAGTCCTTCCACCTCACTGTCTGACAATGGCCAAGTAAGGCTAACGCATCTGCACTCCGATTCTGCTCCCGATATATAGCTCGAAGGGATATACTCCAATCCTTTGCATACCAGCAAATCGCCTCATGTATGAGTTCTCTTGCGACACCCCGAAGTGTAACTCTCTCTTTAATCCAACAGACAGCCTCCCTTGCATCCGATTGAATCTCCACGTCTCTAATCCCTTTTTCCCAAACCCACTTCATGGCGTTAACAATAGCCCGTACCTATGTAATGATTGGCTCAGCGTCGTCCGATCGCCCGACAAACCCACCTTTCCAAACTCCATCAGCACTTCTTAGGATGCCTCCAAAGCTAGCTGTCCTCATAGCAGCTTTGACACTACCATCTACATTCAAAGTATGCCGGTGAGTGGTGGAGGGTTTCCAACACACCTTGATGAGTTTCTCTGTAGTAGGAGAGCTTTGCATGCTTGCTTCTCTTGAAAATGCTCGGTTAATCTCCTTCTCAGCTTCACGTATCCAAGCACTCTTCCTGTGAGTTTCCATAGAGTCTGCGTTAAAGACTCTGTCGTTGCGCCATCTCCAAATCCACCAGCTTGTAATCACGAACGTCCTAGGCCACTCGTGCTGCGTCGTTGACTGGTCTCTTTCGGTTATGTTTTGAACCAACCATTGACGGGGATTGGTCTGGCTCCACTTCCTCCAACGATCTCTTCCAACCAACGCAGTCCAAACTTCCTCAGCATAGCTGCAGTCGCGTAGGATGTGTGCCATGGATTCCTCTTTGCCGTGACAGGTACCGCACTCGCCATTCGTGGTTAGTTTTCTTCTTTTCCGTTTCGCGTTCCCCATTATTTTGTCATGGAGGGCAGTCCACACGAAAAATTTCATCTTATTGGGCACCTTAATTCTCCATAAGTTGCTCCACACGGGTTCCTGCAAGTTAGTCTCATTGCCAGCATTAATACTATAAGCGGATTTCAAAGAAAACATACCAGACGCTTCACACTGCCATGTCGGTTCGTCCCTGTGTTCTTCTCCCTCAAAAGAAATTAACTCCATGCATTCCTTAACAGATTCTGGGAGGTTAGGCAACTCATCCCAATCCCATCCTCCTGTCTCTCGCCAATAATCTCGAACCATTGTATTTTTTACAATGTCATGTACGTCACCAGTGAGGTAGCAGCTTAGAGGTCTCTCTTGTACCCAGGCATCACTCCAGAAACGAGTGGTCCTACCATTTCCAACATTGAAACGGATGCCTTCTCGGATTGTAGGCAAGGCTGACACAATTCCTCTCCATGCGTTGGAACTAATTCTTTTTGGTTCAAAAATATCCATCCCCTCTCTGCCATGCGCATATTTAGCCTTTAGGATCTTAACCCACATGCAGTCCTCATTATTAAGGAGTTTCCATCCAAGCTTGGCCATAAACGCTAAGTTGACCTCTTTGGTTGATCGTATGCCAAGCCCTCCCGAGTTTTTTGGCTTCGTCACTGTGTCCCAACGGACTAGATGACATCTCCTCTTTTCGGGTGTGCCTCCCCAAAGGAAGCGTCTAACTCGTTTGTCTATTTCCTCCCAAATACCTGCAGGCATAAACATTGTTTGCATGGTGTAATACGGGATAGAATGCAATACCGATTGAGCAAGGACTTGTCTTCCCGCGATTGAGAGGAACCGCATCTTCCATCCTTCTAGTCTTTCGTCCATTTTGTCGAGTATGGGGTTAAACAACTCCTTTGTGACTCTTCCATGGATGGACGGGACCCCCAAGTACTTGCCTAGGTTATTGGTGGGAGGAATCCCTGCAAGTTCAGTAAGGGCCCGGGCTTTATCACTCCCAACATTCTTGGAAAAGAAAATTTGGGATTTGTTAAGGCTGACTTTCTGTCCCGAAGCTGTACTAAACCTCTCCAGGCACTGCTTGATTACCATAATTTGGTCTTGGGAGGCTTCTGCAAAAAGAACTAAGTCATCAGCAAAAAATAGGTGGGTGAGGGTAGGACTATACCTGCTTAGTCTGATGCCTCTCCATTTGCCTCTTTGCACTTCTTCCTTAATAAGGTGACTAAGTCTCTCCATGCACAAAACAAAGATATAGGGAGAAATGGCGTCTCCTTGTCTTATGCCTCTGGTGGGAATGATTTGGTCTAGTTGCTTCCCATTCCAAAGGATTTTTAGTTTAGAAGATGTCACACAAGACATGACATTTCTAACCCAGTCTGTACTCATTCCAATATCAATAAGAGTGTCCTTAATGAAGTCCCAGTCTAACATGTCATAGGCTTTTTCAAGATCAATCTTAAGGATCATATACCCAGTGCTATTGTTTCTCGTGCGCATTGAATGGAGAACCCCTTGGTACACCAGAATATTGTCAGTTATTTGGCGACCAGGGACGAAGCTGCTTTGCTCCGGGCCGATGAGCTTTCTTANTATATATAGATAGATAGATATATACACACACATATGAAAGCAGAAAAGGAATTGAGTGATGTTGGAGAGAGTTTAAAAGATGCATACCTTAGGTTGATGAGGATGGAGATCGATGGAGTTAGTAAATTGGTCTGAATTTAAGGAGTAGAGCAGAGCAGAGAAAATTAAATATATGCCAACTTCAATTCTCAGCTCCGGTGTTTGTGAATTGAAACTCAGATGAGATGAGAGTTACTGAGCGAGCAGATGAGAGATGAAATGGAAGTTGAGAGAGATGAGAGATCTGAGTTACGTTGTTGAATAATTTATGAAGTATGAATGTATGAACATCAGAGAAAAGATGCATTATGAATATAAAATGTCACCAACTCACCATTACCAACTTGCCAATTTTTTCTACACTGATAAATATTTAATTAGAAAACGACAATTTTGACCCATAATTTATTGTGATACGGTCTTCTTTTTTCCCTACAATAATAAGCACACCATAATTGAACATAAGTACAAAAATAAATAATTAAATAAAGGAATAAGGGATAAATTAGCCACTGAATGTAAAAATGTAATTAGGCTACTGAATTAAAAAAAAAGTACAATTAGATCACTGAACACTCTAAATGTATGCAATTTAATCTGATAGCAGGTTACCGTTCATTTCATCCGGTTTCCAGATTATGTGAATAGTGAGTTGACATTTTAAAATAATTTTAAATAATAAACTTTAAAAATAAAAATAAAAAATAAAAATATTTAAAAAGAATTTTTTTTTAAAAAGAAAAAAAGAAAAACAAAGAAAACAAAAAACGCATGGGGTGGTCGCTGACTAGTCGGCCACCCCCTTCTCCCTCCTCCTTCGTCTACATTTTGAGTTTGGCATCTTTAACGATCACCATTATCATGTTGGCTACTTTGTTTACGCTATCGTTGTGCTTTCTAAGATTGATTCTGCATGGGGAAGTATAAGGCCCAGGCTACTCTGTTGTTGCAGATTTTATGAATTTAAGCAGGCAAAAGAATTCAAATTAGAGGATCCATACTAGGCGTCTTTTGAAGGTTTTTGGAATAATGAAAGATGACGTAGAGGAAAGAAAGGAAGGCTGAAGAGAGAATGGGTTTAGTTCATATGCAAAAACAAGTTTTTGGAACAGTGCAATGACACAGATTTCGCATCACTGTTGTGCGCACGCACAGCAAACGCGCACCGGGCGCGTGGTAGCACGTTTATTTCTTTTTCTTTTCTTTTTTTTTTTAAAATATTTGTATGTCTGTTTTGCATTTCTGTTTTTCTTTTTTTTCGCTTTTCTATTTTTTTTTAATCTCTTTCTCCTCTCATATCTTCCTTCCTAATCACACTTGCAAAAATTTCTCAAAAACCACTAAAAAAACTTAACTATTACGGATGTTCTTACCCCCGATTGAGGTGTTTTGACCTATGGAAATTGCATTATTCTTGGGCGGAAGGATTGACTGAATTTGTAGATGGTTGAAACCAGGAAATCACGAGTGAGGCAGTAAACGCTTACTATTCTGCAGGAGGGGGGAGGGGGGAGGGGGTGGCCGACTGGCAGCGGCCACTGTTGCGTTTTGTTTTGTTTTTTGCTTTTGTTTTTTTTAAATTCTTTTTAATTTTTAATTTTTATTTTTTATTTTTAAAGTTTATTGCTTAAAATTATTTTAAAATGCAAAACTCACCTTCCACATAAGTAAGCAACCTGATGAAATAGATGGTATGAAATTGCATACATTTGGAGTGTTTAGTGACCTAATTATATTTTTTTTTTGTTCAGTGACATAATTGCATTTTCATGTTACAGTAGTCAATTTACGCCTTATTCCTTAAATAAATATGTGGAATTAGAAGGCAAAAAACTAGGAGTAATATTTTGAAATAATAAACAAAAATTAGAGGGAAACCTTAGTTGCAACTTTTGGTGAAAAACCTGTTGGTAGATAAAAGCGCTCAACTCTTCCTACTTCAAACTTTAACTTCTCAATTAGATGTAAATACACAAGGCTCCCTAGATTGCTAGGCGTCAGTTGGCCTTCAATGAAAATCCCAAGTTCCCTTAGGTTTGGAACCATTCGAAAGTTTAGTTTTTTGTCAAAGCTAGCAACTTTCAACCAATAAAGAGTTTGTAGATCTTGTTTAACTAAGCAAGGGAGATACTGTAAACATCTACAACAACTAAAATTGACATAGAATCATAAATGTAAAAAAAAAAAAAAAAAAAAAAAAAAAAAAAGCAATCTTAAAGCCAAGCCATCAAAGCAAACGAATGTAATCTTTATATGCAACAGAGATGAATTGTTGAGTGGGAAGCAAAAATGCTACACATTGATACACTAATGAAATGAGCTTGATCCCATAAGTGTGGATGAGATGTAGTGAATCTTTTATAACTCAACAAGAGATCTTATGTTTGAGCCTTAAGAATACATCCCTCTTAAAACCCATGAGGAGTGTTTTGTCACTCTTTAAGGTCCTACCTAGCTGACACAAACAAGATTAGTCACTCGCAAATTCTTCTGTCACATGAGAAGAAGACACAAGACAAAATTTGAAATTGTTATAAAGAATTAAAGAAAGACCAACCTTTATTAGTTCCGAGGTCATAAACACGAAGTGTATGGTCTCCCTTTCTTTGGACCTTACCAGCAACATTGTTTGCAGAAGTCAAGAGAAGAATAATAACTCTCTAACACAATTGATTTCAAAGTTCTAATATTTTCAAAAGTATTCAGATCTTTTTTCAAGTTCCAACAATGTCTCAAGACTAGAAGCTTCAAAAAGAAAAATGATTATCATTTGCATTTGCATTCCAATGCTTGAGATCCAATTGCTCAATGAGGAGTACCTTTAATTTCCGAAGCCCCATTTTGTCATCTCCCACTCTGAGCTACAAAAGAAAAAATCTTTTCGTTTGAGCACTTCAAAGTTGGGTAGTTGGCCAATTATGCTCATTTCCTACCATGGAGATAAGTATAACAAAATGTCAACTTCTTTAGGTTTGGTTGAAAATCGTTAGGGAGATAAAAGCATCTACCCTTACCATGTTAAATTTTAACTTCTCAAGTTGACATAAATGGACAAGACTCTCCAAACAACTAGGTGTCGTTTCACCTTCAATGTAAATCCCTAGTTCCATTATTATGTTTGGAACCACTCTAAAATTTGGTTTTTCATCAAAGATACCAACACTCAACCAATAAAGAGTTAGAAAATTTACTCGAACTAAACTTGGGAGGCATTGTGAAGATCGATATTTCCTTAATTTGAAGGAGTAAGTGCCTTAATTTTGGTAAATCCAATATACCATATGGTAATTGCAAAGGATAACCTTCCACCGAAGAACAAATAGCGAGAGTTTACAAATTATGAAGCTTAAACAAGCGAAACTTCAAACTTGTAAAGAGAGTCTATAGTGTTTCCTTTAGAACCCATAACCTTATTCGCTTCTTAACACGTATGTCATGTCTTCTTGAAAAATTCCAAAGTAAAGAAACAAGATTTCAGGTGAATAGGCAAGTAATTGTAACTCATCAATGAAAGTATTCTTGAAATTCTATTGTCTGCACTATTCATTCCATCCAAAGTTTCTGCAACTTCTCTCCATATTTCTACTGACCCTTTGACAGCAGCTAAAAGTCCAACCATGGAAACAATTGCTAGAGGTAATCCATAGCAACCAGCAAGAATTTGTTTCTCAAGTGACATGTATTCTTGAGGAACAATTTGTTTTAAATAAATCGAAAACCTTGCTGGAAAATAATTAGTTGTTGTAACAACTACCTTTTGGACAGTAAAACACAACATCATAACACACACAGCTGAATTGTTCAGATAAAATGGAAACCAAAAATACAACATCTTATATTGCTGCACCTCTGAGCTGCAATTCACTGGGGAATTGCAGCAAGACATCCTTTTCGTTTGTTTTCTCCCGAAAGCGGGATGATGAACAACTATCTTTGTTCAATATATATATATATATATATATATATCAACATGGTTATACAAATTCCCAACCAAAGAGACAGATCACCACCAACCAATCTGAATTGGACTGGACTCACGAAAGCAACAGAGAACTTATTCAGCTAGCAATGATGACCTTATTAAATTTAATTGGACTGGACTCATGACCTAAAGTGGCAAGTTTTTAAAACTCAGGTAGCAAATTTTGATTGATTTTGAAGTTGATGACTGGAAGTACAAATGAAATACTTTGTTGATGAGTTAAAGTTGGAATGAACTCTTTAAATAAAACTAGACAGTAACAGACAATTGCAAAAGATAATATGGAGTTTAACCACAAGTTTCATAGGTATATGCATACATACCTTGGCTTTGGATCATAAGTTTATAATAAGCACAAAATTAAAAAATTCCTCACTCACTTTCTTCTTAACACTTTCCTCTTCAAATCTTTGAATGCATTCAGGGATTTCGACACCTTCTTCTTCAGATTTTTCATCACTCTCTTCCGAGCTTTCAACCTTTCTTGATTAGAGCTTCCAACACTTAATTCTTTATACCTTCCCACGCTTTCTTCTTTATTTAGAGCTTCTCACACTTTCTACTTCAGATTTTTCTACAATTTCTTCTTCAGAGCTTTCATTATTTGGCAATTCAACCTTGAAAAGTAATTGAAAATGAGTACAAAAATAAATAACTAAATTAATACATGGAATTAGAAGGCAGAAAACTAATAGTTTGAAGTAATGAACTAGAATTAGAGAGAAACCTTAGTCCCAACTTCATGAACATGAAGTGGACAAACCAACAGTGAACTTATTCAACACTGAGGACTTTAGCTTATAAACTTCAGCCAGGAACTTACAAGCTGAAAGATAAAGTGAAGTTTGAATTCAATTCCAACAGATCAGAAAACCTCCTTAATTCTCTTTGGAAAAGATACCAATAAATGGTGCATATTTCAACTATTGGATTCCTGTTTTAGTCCCTTACTAGACCACTAAAAAATCAATCGCCTTTAATACCTAATGACTTTGAAAACTTGCCACTTTTAGTCCAACGAGAACAAAATTTAGTGCCAGATTTAGTACCTGACTATAGGAGTAAAGTGGAAAGTTTTGATTGATTTTGAAGTAGATTATTGGAAGTGCAAATGTAATAGTTGATGAATTATTGGAATAAAATCTTTAAACAAAACTAGAAACTAATTGGCAATCGCAAAAAGATAATATGGAGTTTAAGTTACATAGATATATACATACCTTGGCATTCATAAGTTCATATTAAGCCCAACATTAACAAGTTCCTCAGTTCCTTTCTTCTAAGAGCTTACAACACTTTTTTCTTCAATTCTTTGAATGCATTCAGAGATTTCGACACCTTCTTTTTCAGATTTTTCATCACTCTCTTCCAGGCTTTCAACCTTTCTTGATCAAAGCTTCCAACACTTAATTCTTTATACCTTTCCACGCTTTCTTCTTTAGAGCTTTCCACACTATGTTCTTCAGAGCTTTCATTATTTGGCAATTCAATCTTGAAAAGAAATTGAAAATGAATGCAAAAATAAATAATTAAATTAATACATGGAATTAGAAGGCAATAAACTAATATTTTGAAATAATGAACAAGAATTAGAGAGAAACCTTAGTTCTAACTTCACGAACACGAAGTGGACAATCTGTCGTTCCCTCAGACAATAACTTCTTTGCAGAGGAAATCTGCATTGCAGAAGTCACAAGAGAAGAATAACAACATTCTAATACAATCAACTTTAGTGTTCCAATATTTGCAAAATTAATTGGAATTTGTTTCAATTCCCAACAATATCTTAAGACTAGGCGCTCCAAAACTGGGAAATGATTAGAACTTGCATCCCAATGTTTGAGATTTGATCGTGAAATAAGAAGTGCCTTTAATTCCCGAAAGCCCTGCTTTGATGGTTCCCACTTTGAGCCAAAGAAGGCGAAATCTTTTAGTTTAAGCACCTCAAGGTGCGGCAACTCGCCAATTGTGTCCATCTCCTTCCATGGAAGATAAGTATAACGAAGTGTCAACTTCTTAAGGTTTGGTGGAAAACCTATTGGAAGACAAAAGCGCTCGACTCTTCCTACTTCAAACTTCAACTTCTCAAGTAGATGTAAATGCACAAGGCTCCCTAGATAGCTAGGCGCCAGTTGGCCTTCAATGTAAATCCCAAGTTCCTTTAGGTTTGGAACCATTCCGAAGTTTGGTTTTACATCGGAGCTAGCAACTTTCAACCAATAAAGAGTTTGTAGATCTTTTTTGACTGAGCAAGGGAGATACTGTGAACATCTCTTGTCAACATGCAAATGCCTCAATTGTGGCAAACCCAAAATATCACACGGCAGTTGCAAAGGACATTTTTCCATCCACGAAGTAACTATGGGAGTTAGCAAATGTTTAAGCTTGAAAAATCGAAGCTTGTAAAGAGAGCCAATGGTACTTAAAGCCAAGTATCTCAAATGAACCAAATCTGTTATTTCACTAGGCATTCCTCGCGACCATTTAACAAATGATAAATCCAATACTCTTAGCAATTTCAAACATGGGTATACCAACCTACATTTGGAATGGTATACATCTTTACCAAAGCAGAGCACAGAATGGATATTATCTAGTGTGCAATTCTCATAACTTGCTTGTGTGATTGGCCAATGACTGGTTTGACAACTTAACCAACGACTAGCTTTTGGAGCATGATTGTCATTGATAATGCACAAAGTATTCCCCGTTATAGCTTCTCTCACACAAACCTCGTGCACTCGATCATGAACCTTACATGATTTAACTTTGCCGTCAATACTCAGCTCATTAATTTGAACTAGACTTCTTTTAATGAGATCATGCAAGTAACTCTCTGCTACTTCTTCCAAACTCATATTTTGATGTGGCATTAAAAATCCCTCAGTAACCCATAAGTTTATTAAACTCTTAACAGGAATGGCATAGTCTTCCGGGAACACACCAAAATAATGAAAGCAAGCTTTCAAGTGATTAGGTAAGTAGTCGTAGCTCAATGAAAGTATTTTTGAAATTCTATTGTTATAATCACATGTATCAACTCTATCCAAAGTTTCCACAACATCTCTCCATATTTCTAGAGACTCTTTTGCCGTTGCCAAAAGTCCAGCAATCACAACAACTGCTAGCGGTAATCCACTACAACCAAGAACAATGCGTTTCCCAATTAACTCATATTCCCTGGGAACGCATTGGCTTTGTCCAAACACTTTTCTCGAAACAATTTCCCAACGATCCTTTAAAGTTTGATACACCACATGGTAGGGAGCTGCACTTAAGTATTTAGCCACCTCTGTGAACCGAGTAGTTACTAAGATATGGCTTCCGTTAGAATTCTTTGGAAAACATCCTTGGATAGCATCCCATGCAGCAGTGGTCCATATGTCATCCAAAAAAATTAAATACGTCTGGCCCTTCAAATTTCTATATAATTGCTCAGCTATTTGAGCAACGTCTATGTTGTAGATTTCACTTGTTATTGGTGAAATACAACTTAATAGACCAATGAGCATCTCTTTGAGGTTGTGAACCTGAGAAACAACTACCCGTGCTCGAATTTGAAAGCAAGCAATAGTAATTGGATGTCCATAAACTCTTTTGGCTAATGTAGTTTTTCCTATGCCTCCTTCCCCGACGAGTGGGATAACTTGTAGTTTCTGCTCTGGATTTTCAACATATTTCCGAAACTTGTCAATGTTACTATTCCTCAAAACGGTGAAAACTGATCTCATCAAGTGTGAATAACAGAGCCGGTTAATTATCGTCTCTATATCACTGTCGAAACCTACAATCACTTCATTCTCAAGATCTAAAGCATTTCGGTAGGTATCCCAAACAGTGATGTTTTCTTTCTCAAGCTCTAAAGCACTTCTTTTTTTTTCCGCCAGGATCTGTTCTTTAATTTCCTCAATATTTCTTACCACATAATTCAAGGTCGAATGAAGTCGTTCACGAGCCATAAAAGCATCCCTTTTCTTATTAGCTGCCAAATATACACTTCTCAGATCATTTTGTATTCTGTAATATTTGTATATGCTAGCAACTTCTTTTTGGATATCTTTATACTGTATCTTAGCCAAGGTGTCTCCTTCATTCATTTTCATCTTACATTCCTCCAAAAAGGCTTGCAGAATGCAGAGATTGGCAGACAGCAACTCGACCATTTGAAGCAGTGCCACCATCAATCCTCCGGCATCAAAAATCGAAAGTAGTTTGGGCTCCACAAGGTCTTGCTCTACTATTTTGATTAGAGTGGTTACAGCATCATAACCCATTATATTGAACTTCTCTAAAGTATTTCTGTAACTCCATCATATCCGAGTTGTAAATTAGTCTTGAATCTTGATCAATTATTGAGCAAGAAATTAAATTGAATGATTATAATTAACAGATCGAGATGATGCATATATGCAATGCAAGAAGGGTTAAAATCTAAAACCATTATATTGCATCTTCGAGAGAGCTAGTTTCTAAACTTCATGTGATTATATTCAACAAAAGAATGCAAAGTTTGTTCCCATTACAAGTTTTCAATTTGTTTTTCAATCGTTTGTATGCTAAGGGGCTATCTATTATATTTAAATTTTAATAAAGGCATATATATTGCATATAGAATCTGCTATATATTAATTGTTTGTATGAAAATGTTTATATTACAAATGAAAACATTTTCATAGCATTGTGTGCAATCTGCCCAGCATGAATCTACGTAGATTGAGTGATGTTGGAGAAAGTATGAAACATGCATACCTTAATTAGGTTGATGACAATATGATGGAGATGAAGTTTGTGAATTGGTATGAGATGAGAGTTAATGAGTATAGCAGAGAGGATGAGAGTTATACATATCTGATGAATTAATAGTTGAAATGGCAGGGCAGAACTATGTAATTTATACCACTCAAATTTTCTATTTATCAAAGAAATGGTCAAAGCAACGAAAAATCATTTGTAATATTTAATTGGACTATAAAATGTTAGCATGGTTATCATGAGTATTATTATATGTAGCATTCCATATTGCATGTTCTATAATGAATAGACAATGTTAGAATAAATTAAAATGCACATGCAAGATCTGGTCTCTGTCACCATTTCCAACTTTCCAATTATTTGTACACTTCGATAAATATTTAATTGAGAAATTGCCAATTATTTGTACACTTTGATAAATATTTTATTGAGAAAATAATAGTTATTATGGTACCCTCAGCATCTTCCAGTTTCTAAACTTGATGCGATTCAACAAAAAATAGAACCATTTACAAGCTTTTTAATTTGTTTGTACGCAGAGGGGCTATATATTATATTTAAATTTTAAAGGCATAAATATTGCATATAGAATTTGCTATATATTATTTGCTTGTATGAATTTTTTTTAAATCTATTATATTACAAATAAAAATAAAATTATTT
>CM008342.1:43805269-43817484 GCA_002525835.2 Ipomoea batatas | reverse complement strand
ATTCGATGCTTCCATTGCAAGTTGCAATTACTAAAAAATACTCTCTAGATTTTGGTTCAAGTAATATGAAATTATTTTGTTAATGTGAGAAATGTAAATAGTCACTCGGTCTCATTTTGCATATCATATTTACTATTTAGGTTAAATTAATTCTTTTTTCATTGTTTATTTATTTTAAATTTGATTTCTTTTGTGTTTAATAGTATTTTTAATGTAGTTTTTAAATATATAAAATTTATATACTAATATTAAATTTAATATTATAAAAAATTGAATTAAAAATAACTTCAAACCAATCTCATTAACCGAATCAGGCAAATAAAATGGACGGAGAAAGTAGGTAATATTACGGTATTTTGTTCAAATAATGTAAAAATTAAAGTAATATGACATTAGTGCCACATAGGAAATAAGGTAAAATCTAACGTAATCTCATTACCTTGTAAATCCTACATATTCCGAGATTACTTTAAGATTTCATATTTGGTCTAAATTCATCGCATTGCCAATATTTCTCGCTTTGTCCTTTTTTTTTTTTGGCATATCTAACTGAAAAGAAAGTTGAAAGGCGAAAACTGAAAAGTTAGTAGCTAATAAGTTAACTAATTGAAAATAAAGTATTTAATTAAATTAATTGTTAAATTAACTAATAAGTGTAAAAGATATAAAGGATAAACTAAAAAATTAAGATTTTGAATAATAAAGGGTAGAAGATGTCATTTTTGTAACTTAATAAAGAAAAAAAATAGGTTAAAAAGTCAGTAGCTTATTTTTAAAAGCTACTTGGGATAGGAAAATAAGCTCCTACACATGATATACAATTTTTTTTTTCAAATTAACATTCATAATAATAGTGTCATGTTAATGTGTTTTGATTCATAATAATTATTCTATAAAGTATTACTATTTAAAATTCTATAAAGTTCAAACACAAATTAAGGGCATTTATGTAAATGCTTAATATAACTTAAAATATAACTTCTAACCAAACAAGTGTTAATATTACTTCCTCAAAAAAAAAAAAAAAGTGTTAATATTACATTCTTACAATTTTAATCAAAATCTTACATCCAATCTCACATTATCTTCTTGGAGTTAATCATATTACATTGGATGCGATAATCTCACATTCCATAAACAAAACCATCCTCCCTCACATATTTTTATAGCATTAAGCATCTTTATCTTATTTTAATGAGATATATTCTTGTATTTAGTTTTTTTTTAAAACAATATTCTTATATTTAGTTAAAAAGTCATAATAAAATATTCCTTCTTTATTTTAAGGAGATCCACGTCATATGGAAAGTCTTAGATAGTGCAAAAATGCATGGAAATTAAAGATGCATTTTCCTTCTTTTTCATTTTATTACTCAAATAATGATTTACAAAATACAATAATTTCTTGAGGCAATACGATAAAGTCCAAAGGTCCAAGACGACATCGTTTTTATGTTAAAAAAAGTTATACTAGTGAATAACAACATATGCTCTGCCATTCTCGTCATTCTACGCGCATTCCTTCTTCGTTTCTCTTTACAATTTCCTTCTTAATTTCTCTCATTGAATTCATAAGTTTCAATCACTCAATTCGCATATTTGATCATAGATCGAATTAGTGATACGGGCAACAAAATGCATGCCATCGAAGAGGACAATGATATTCCAGGTGTTTAGATAGTTTACATGCTATTCATATTTCAAATTTTAATTGTATATCGATCTATAATGTGTATTTTTCTGTATTGTAGGTGATGTGAATGTTTTGATTGATGTTGAATCGATTTCTCCAATTGATGTTGATTATAGCTAGCTATGCAATTCCAGATTTGTGCTTCGCGTATTTTTCTGATGTGCATCACATTATAGTAAATATATTTCTGTAGAGTTTGGTTAGCTGAATGCATAAGGTACATTATCTGTGGGCATAATGTACATTAATTGTGTACATGAAGTACATTATTTAGGTGCATAATGCACAGTATTGTTGAACATGTGTTGAATATATAAGATGCATTATTTATATGCATAATGTACATTATTCGCACGCACAATGTACACTATGTTGCTGATGAATAAGTCGATTAACCTATATATATATATATATATATATATATATATATATATATATATATAATGGAAAAGGGTTTATAATTTTTAATATAAATCCAATGAACAAGAAAGGAGAAGAAGGAGAAGTCCGAGTCGTGTGTAACACACACTTTACTTAAAATCAATTGCTACATCCCAAGGGTGTTAAGAGCGTTGTAGTGTCAGTCTCCTAGGATAAAACGAATTACAGATTAAAGTTTGAACACTCGAACTAAAAGCTCAGCGAACAATGGCACCAGGTGAGCACTCCATACAATTTACAGAATTGTTGGCAAAATATTTCACTAAAAGGTTTTGAGAGAGAGCAAGAGGAAAACAACAGAATTTTGATACTTCAAAAACTAGGTAAAACATCTGCCAACATGGCTTTTTATAGGAAATGAGAAAATTAATAGCATTAAACTGAGACATAAAAACTGGTTTATGTAACCTTTAACCTATTAACATGAAATTTAATTCTAAATTAAAAATTTGAATTAATTCAGAAAAGTCAGAATTAAATCTTCTAGAATGGTACTCCAAAGAGTAGTTTGAGCAATACCCACGAAAGGTTACGTTCGGATAATAATCCAAAGAGTAAAATTTTTACTACTCGATCAAACCTAAGTTGACAGAATAGTAAAAACCCACTAGTACTCGGACACATCCAAGTTAACTCTTCAAACAGTGGTAACTGAGTTGGAAAAAATATACAAAATATCGGCGTAACTTAGCCTTCGCAAGGCGAGCCAATTTGTCAAGCATTTTCAGACTCATTTTGGAATTTGATTTGCACCCCCTACACACGAAAGGGAGCCTCTATGCTAAACAATTCAACTTCTTTCTAAAAGGTTCTTGTATATATAGTGGTGCAAATCCACTTCCCAAACCAATGTGGGACAAGTGCTTTTCCAAAGCCTTTCCACCTTCATTTTCCAACTCAAATGGGTCTAATTTGAGAATCAATTTCTCATTCACCCATGATCCGTTTTTGAGCGTACAATATATCAATTTTTTTTGTCTCACTACAAAGAGTGCGAATTCACTTTGACCCGAACCAAACTGAAAGCAAACCCCACATATATTTGTACCACAAAATAGCTACTTAAATGCCATTTTAAGGTACAATTTCTAACAATTCCCACATGAATGAAAATTGATTTTTGAGACGTGAAAAAAATGAAATGATTGTACTTTGCAGTTGATCCCTGCATAGGATAGGTAGGTGTTACCCTTTGAACTTTGCATTGTGAAGATATGTTTACTTTACTGGTTGTCCGATAGAACTTGATGTCATTGAATAATCGTATTGTCGTTTGTGTAGACGATGACATATTCCACACAGGAACCTTCCAACCTTTGTTTTGTTCTCATTGTGTGCCCATTTTGGTTATGTGTTATCGTTCCTTGTTCTACAATAGTTTCTAAAGAATTGAGGCCAATCAATTTTCATTTGAAGCAACTCTACTTCTCTATCGCATAGGTGATTTTTTTTTTAGTATCCCGCATACTCATACATGTTAACTGACATTTGAATCATTAAAGCATCAATGTGCTAACCTCGTGCTAGAGTCACTGTTCTAACGAGGAATTGTAGCAAGTCTGAGACTCCCATAGTGACACGCTTCGTGCCATAATTTAGTTGTCCTATTGAACCTAGATGCCAGCAAGGTTGGGTGTCCACTATAGAACTTTTATTCCAAAGGCTTTAAACCCATTCAGACCGCCAGCCGGTTCAGACCCGGATGGGTCCAAGTGAGGGGAGTCAACCATATGTGAGCCCGCACAAAAGCACATTTGATCAGATTCAACCCTCTTTGTGAAGTCTTGGGGTGCGAGGGGAGGGTCGGATGTCCGTCGACTATTTGTCTAGTAGTCGACGAGCATATTCTGAAGGAAGTAGTGGTTCAAATTCTCGTTATCGCAGAAATGAACGTAGAGAGGACCAGACCAAGATTCCCAGGAGAATCTTCCTTGCTTCCAAGTATGGAATTATTTAATTCCAATTCACTTATTAGTACTACTTAAAATATTTTTGTCATTTTTACCACTTTTTGAAGCATTTGCTTCCTTGATTTTTGTTGATCCATCAAATACAACATGAATTGATTCTTCTACCACCATTGTTGATTTATTTAATACTCTGAATGCTCTACTAGTGGAAGAGTACCCAAAAATATTGCTTCATATGCACTCTGATCAAATGTTTATAAATAGGTTTTACCATTAATAAGAACACAACATTTACAACCAAATGAATGGAAATAACTAAGGTTAGATTTCCTCTCTTTCCATAATTTGTATGGTGTTTTGTCGTGCAGCTTGTGAATTATGCTCCTATATATTTTGAGTATAACAACCAATGTTGATAGCTTCTACCCAAAATCGTTTTGGTAGGTCGGCGACCGAAATCATGACTCGTGCACCCAAAATCGTTTTGTTGTGGCGTTCTTGCAACTGATAATTGATACAAAATTCTTTGGGAATTACAATATGTTTGGAACACGCCATTCACGAACTCTGTACCTCTGTCGGTACAGATTTTGACTATTTTGACTTCCTTTTCATTTTGAAGTTGCTTGAGTAATTTTGGCAGCTTTCTTTTCACTTCATTCTTTTTGTTGAGAAATAATGTCCATGTGTACCTGGAAAAATCATCCACAATAACAAGAATGTATTTCTTACCACTCATACTTAGTAGGTCTACTAGACCAAAAAAATCCATATGTAGTAGACTAAGAGGTCTTGAACTCGATTCATGAGTCTTGGACTTGAATGATGACTTAATTTGCTTTCCTCTTTGACATGCGTCACAAATTTGATCTTTCTTGTATGTGATGTTTGGTAGACTTTTGACTAGATTTTTCGTTGCAAGCTTGTTGATAGTCTTGAAGTTCAAATGGTTCAACTTCTTGTACCATTCCTAACTTGTGATGCTTGAATTGTTTGCCATTAAGCACACAGAATCTTTAGTTGTGTTCCAGTCCACAACATACACATTTTTCTTCCTTGTTGCTTCGAGTACGACTTCGCCAGTTGATTCATTCTTCACTTGACATTTTTCTTTGAAGAATTCTACGAGGTATTCCTTGTCACAAAATTGACTTGTGCTAAAGAAGTTGAATTTGAGTATTTTAACATAGGATACATCTTCTATTTTTAATCCGTTTCGTACTATCATTCTGATTCTTTTCGTTGAATTGTATTGATCGTTTCCTCCAAATACAATTTTTGGTCCTTCGATAGATTTGAAATTCACAAGACTAGATTTATTTCTAGTCATGTGTCGAGAACATCCACTACCAAAATACCAAACTTCCTGTAAACAGTTTAAACATTCTTAGGTACCTAGTTTTGTTTGGGTCCTTGAGTGTTAGTCATTTTTGTCACCCAAATTCACCTTGTTCTTACTGAACCAAGAATAGGTGATTTGTAGCCATTATTGATCTTATAATTTATATCTAATTTTCGAAAAGATTTTTGGTGCCGAGTTTTTAAAATTTACTCTATTCTCTAGCATTTGGGAGTATACAGCTTTAGTCTATGAAAAGCATTAAACCTAGATTTAGTTCATGATTTAATTTCTCCATACCAATCTTGCTCAAAAGGGTAAGACCTTCCTTCACCATACTTAGGAAATCTTCCCATTTTCCTAGGTGTGTTTCGTGCACTAAACTCATTGGTATATATATTATGAGGAAGAGTTAATACCTCCATTGGTCCTCCGAGTATTAGCGATATGCCAGTGGTGGTCCCTCATCTTTTAAACGACCAGTAGACATCCTCCAAGTTTTAAAAAGTTACCACCCGTGATCCTCGGTTAATTTTTCTGTCAAAAGAACATTAAATTTGAGGGCAAACTTGTCATTTTATCAAAGTGAAAACATTGACTAGTCAAAATCAGTCCTTAGATTGCTCTTCTTCCCCGCCCCACCCCCGAAATCCATTTCTCCTCGTCGATCTCTCTTTGTTCCTATGTCGGCGGCCATGAGAATACAGATTCTCTCTCTCTGACGCTCCTTTCTTTCCATTTTGCTCTTCTCTCTGCAATCTCTCTATACAATACAGATTCTCTCCTCCGAGATTTTCTATACCTCTTTCTCTCTCTCTCTCTATCTCCATAACCGCATCCTTGCGATACGGCTACACGGCCAGACACGAAGCTCCAGCGGTTTGCATTGACAGGACTACTCCCGTCGGCGCCGACTTCTCTGTAATACCCGAGATTTTCTTCTTCCGATATTAACCCATTTGAACTCCCGAGGTCATTCCTATTCTTTCTTCTATGTTCACTTGAACTTTAAGCTATATTCATTTGTCCTGTGAGCTATGTGCATTTGGACCTACTATTATTCTTTTGAACCTTAAGCCTAAGTANGGACCTTGTGGTTCAGTGGCATCAAATCTTTCCCTTTAATCGGGAGGTGGTGGGTTCGAGCCTCAAACCTTAATCATAAAAAAAAAAAAAAAAATTCCCATTGTTATTACTCTTCTGTCACAAACCCAAATCCCCCATTAATCATTAATTAATTTTAGACTCTGTCACAATTTTAGACTGGACTCGTTCATAAATGCCAATGCCACTATTTGGGCATTAAAAGATGCATCTGCCTTCGCATTGAACTCGGCCCAAAGACCACTCTGTCTGTCTCTCGATAGCGGAGAACTTATTGTCCCATCGTCCTAGCAATATTGTTGTCAACACATCAACAGAGAGCGACCGTCTCACCATGATACAGGTCGGGTCGGGCCAAGATGCAAGTTCAACACTTATATGCTCAAATGTAATACTAATCATAAAATTTTTGTTACTTACAATGGTAAATGTAATACTTTTAAGAGAAAATACAATACTTTTACATTGCGATTTCAAAGTATTACATTTTTCCACAAAAGTATTATATTTTCCCTTATATAAGTAAGAAACAACATTACTTATTATGAAAAATGTATTACTTTTTTTCTTATAAATAACAAAAATTGTATTCTTGATTAGTGTTATATTTGAGAACATAAGTATGACATTTATATATATAAGTATGACATTTGCAAAGTATTTTAACCCGACCCGAATAAGGATCCGTGAGACGGTCTCACACAAGTGTGACCCATATATAGATATAATATGTGCATTTGCAAGCCTTAATTTAACATGAATACAAACCAAATAAAACTAATTCGATCACATTTAGTTTGTTTATGTGCAAGCTAAAATCAAATTCTAATAGCTCAAACTCTAAGGAGTTAATGTTTGATGTTTAATTATATACAAATTTTTTTTTTATTTTTTATTTTTTAAGTTGAGTGTATATTTTACAATTTTTTTTAAATACGATGGGATTAAAAAATGACTTCTAGCTGATTTTTCGATAGTTTACAATTTTAATGTTTTTTGGTAAAATATGATGCTAATTGATGAAAATAAAGAAACAAGAGAAATGATGATCCAATGAGTAAAAATGTAATCCATTTATCTCCACAATATAAAATTTAAGAGTAATAACAGGACTAAACATGCATGGTAATAATCAATATTTAAGAGATGAATTGAAGAAAATCATTTTCCCCGCTATCGAGAGAAAACATGCATGCATAATAAGTTATAATAAAAGTGAATTTTCTTTTCTTTCTTTTCTGGTTTTTTTTTTTTTTCTTTTTTAAATACATAAATTGGTAGAGATGTGTTTTTTTTGGAAAAGGTGTCGATGTGATCTTTAATTTCTTCCAATTAAATTGAACGACACAATTAGAGTCTAAATTTATTAAATAATTGGGTTATTAGATCAGTTTATTAGTCTAGTTCATTGAAAGATCAAGTGATACAATAATAAATCTACTCCAACGAGACATTATGAATTGAAATTGCTCCCAAATCATTGTGTTAGTAAAAGTAGTGGAGCATTCACCATGTTAAAATGTAAATTTCATACTCATACACAAGTTAGCCTCAATTCCACGCGTTAATTATCGCCCTCTCTCTTATTAAATCGAAGAGTTACGTCACAACTGCTAAACAAAGGAAAGACTAAATTAGTAAGTTCACATCTAGGGTTTAGTATTGATGGGATGCAGGACAAACAATTATATAACACCTAAGGAACACCTAAGGTTCTGAGTTAAAGTGTGAGACAAAACGGTAAAATAGCTAACACCCTGCAGATCCATCGCTCACCGGCGGGATATGATATCAACACGATTTACGCTTACAAGATTAGGTTTTGTATGGTTAGACTATATTTTTTTTTTATCTAACAAACATTGAATTAATCATCATAATACATATATATTAAAACTAATAGATATAATATGTGCATTTGCAAGCCTTAATTTAACATGAATACAACCCAAATAAAACTAACTCNGTGGATGGTTGTTCAACAACGAGTGCGGAATTTCTTTCCTTACGCTCTTCTTCCATCCTGGATTTCATTTCAAACTCATAGGCTTTTAAATCACTAAAAAACTTATCGGTTGATACCATTTTTAGATCTCTATGATCTCACATGGCTGTGACCTTCATATCTCAATTTGACTGTAGTCCACATAGTATTTTGAGTGAGATTTCCTTTTGATTAATGGTCTTTCCAAGATCATTAATCTCTCCCAAGATTTTAACGAATCTTGCTTCCATTTCGATAATGGTTTCACCATTTAGCATTTTGAAATTCTCAAATTTCTTTAATGCTATAGTGAGCTTCCAAGATCACCTCTTTGGATGAGAACTTCACATACTTCTTTTGCGATTTTGCATTTTCAGACCTTTGGAAAAGTTGCATCATCGATAGGTTTAAACAAAATATCCTTGGCAATATTGTCCAAGTTATTTCGTGTTCTATCTTCCGGACTCCATTCCACCTTAGGCATAGGAATGTACTGTGGTGTACTACTTGTTTGCTCGGTTGCGAGATTCACTTTCAAGATTTCAATCGGACCATCGGAAATTACTTCACACATTTCATCATGTAGTGCGAACAAATGAACCTGCATGTGAATTTTTCAATCATCAAACTTATCCAAAGAGAATAATAAATTTTGAGCTACGTCTCTCTTAATTTTGAAGTTTAGAGATCTGTCTAGCAATCAAATTTTGACTGAAAAAGACAACCGCTCTGATATCACTTGTTGGTCGCGATAGGGTGAATAAAGTCTAGAAAGAGAGCGGGGTGAACAGACTTTTCAACAATTTAAAACACTTTTGGTAAATTCAACTCCAAGTAATAAGATAAACAAATAGGCTTGAATTAGCCTCTTCTTGTCTTAGCTTCATCTTGAATTTGATTTGTGAGAGAACTCCCTGATTTAAATTAATTCTTCCAAAAGAATTGCGAGCTTCGAACTCGTGACATTGCCTTAAAAAATTGTCGCAATGCTTGACCAATCTTCCAGTTGCTCTTTTCTCATAAAGTGGAAGCAAATGATTTGCAAGTATAAAATAAATTTATACTCTTGTAATATCCACGTTATTCGCAATCTGACTATGCTTGGACTTAAGCATAGAAATAATCTACTAGACTCAAAATAAAAATTGGGGATTTAAAGTTACATTTTTGGTTCATCAAAACAATAAACTTTATTTCTAATAGATTTTACTTTTATTAATATTATTAATACGTGAATATAGAAAAATATTACCAATTAATATATATTAGTTAATTTCCATTTTACATTTTCTTACCTAATAAGCTTTATTAATTATTTGACCAATAAAATATTTAATTAATTGACTGCAAAAGTTTGGGCGAGAAAATGAAATATAAGGATTTTACTTTTATTAATAGTATAGATATGTATGGTTTATAACGTTACATCTCATATTGCACTTGCAATTCTCTACCTAATCAGCCCACATATTTTGGATTATGGAGCAATACAGTATTCGCGTTCATTTATAATTAATTGATATTTGATTGTGTTAATTAGATAATAACATCAGGGGTGTGTTTGGTTGGGTATCAAAGTCATTGTTATTGTTTGGTTGACATGATTTTAGAACACTAAGCTAGTATGAGTTTTGGTTATCTCATTAATTGCAAAAGTCATTCCCTAATAAAATAAGGGTTTCATTTCCCTTCATCCTCCACTTTTCCAACTATTAATAATCATTCCCATTCAATCCACTCTATTACAAAACATGCAAAATATTTTCACCAAAGCCCATTACAAGTATCAAGTATTTGATACTCATTCTGATTCCAATTCCCATGTGCGAACTAAACACACCCTAGATGTTTGTAGAATTGTGTTAATAAAATTAGATGTGTACTATTTACTACTAATATATAAAAATAAATAATAGCTAGAAGTATTATTTTATTAATTTTTTAGTACTATATATTGTGTATATATTGACTCTATATAACCCAAGAATCAATACCCTAATTTTGTGATCTTCTCTTAAAGAAAGTCCTAGCGATAGGGTGTCATCTGAGTATAAGGTACTTGACAAACATATTATTTTATTAATTAGAAAATGTATTGGTGTCTCTACTCTACTGGCTCTTTCCTCAAATGCAAAAGAGGGAGGGCATGATTGAAAAAATAAAGGAAGAGAATTAACTTCTTGTTGATGTTATACGCCAAACGGCCCAAACCCAAAGGGTTGAGTCCATTAAGTCTAACTTGTTAAACATGATCCAAGAAGTAGAGGAGCAATTGTTAGGCAAATTATTCTATGGAAGGTAGACTCGCGTCCAAAACAACAAAAATATACCATTTACATATTCAATGTTCACAATTGACCTTTTAAAAATTCACATTTTGTATATTATGAACACACAATATTAACATATATACTACATTGTTTTGTATACACAAGTTCCTTTCAAATATTGCACTAAATTCCAATACTAAAAATACACAATTTAATCTTTTTAAAATTTAATACAGTTGATTTTGACTTAAAAACACAATTTATATTCTGAAAATTCACAATTCTAATACTCCCTCTGTCCTATTTTATTTGTCCTACTTACTATTCATTGGTCAAACAAACTCTTTCTTCTTTGTTTATTTTCTTTAATATTTTTTTACTTATTTTTAAATTTGATATTTTGTGTTTAATTAATAGTACTTTAGTGTAGTTTCTAAATATATAAATTTTGTATACTAATACTTAATATTATAAAAAAAAAATTGAATTAAAAATAATTTCACTCAAGTCTCGATAACCAAACTAGACACATAAAATGAAACTGGGAATGTACTAAAAATACACAATTCAATGTTGTTTAGGACCCGAACCCACCTTGCAAGGTGGACCCTGATCAATGGTATAACAACTGTTAAGTTTGACCAATAAGCCTTAGCTCAAAGGTGTTTCATTTTGTATAATCAAATTAAATGATACATTAGGTTAATTGATGAAAGGTAAAATAACATTCTTCTTCCCATTTAGTTGTACGTTAAGGGGACAAAGAAGGAAGATTATGTTGAGCTAAGATGATTTGTTGAATTGATGAAACCATAACCATTGCATGGTAGGAGGAGATGTTTGGTTTAAACTCTGTACTTGCAAAGGCTTTCAAAGCCCATATTTTGATGGTGTTGAATCTTCTTTGTCATGTTTGAGATTCCCACTCCACCTGTATGTTTAATCAAATTTTATTTATTAAAAAAAAAAAAGAAAAAAAGGAGAAGTAATCACGTACATGTTAATATATAATAAATAATGATTGAGAAATGAAAAATCATAAAATTAAATTGCTCATCATCATTACCTAATGAGATTGCACTTATGAAAATGATGAAGGCCAGGGTGAAGATGATTAATGATGCTCTCCCTAACGCCGCAATAACCCTTCTCACTGCGTGTTGCCCAACAAAAGCAGCAACAGTTGCCACGGCAGTTAAACACACAGCTGTAATAATGTAATACGTACATGAATTAAGTGAGAAATATAATTAAAAACTTTAATTTTAGACGCATGCAAAGACATTAAGGGTCGGTTTGAAAACTAGAAAATGTTTTCCACAAAATGAGTTCTAAAATGTATTTATTTTTTAAAAAATATTTTAAATTTTTTGTGTTTAGCTGAAGTTTAAGAAAAATATTTTGTTTATGCTGAGTTGAAATTTAAAAATTGCATTTTTTGGGTTAAATTTCTTGAAAATGAACAAATTATTTG
>CM008342.1:43763403-43785394 GCA_002525835.2 Ipomoea batatas | reverse complement strand
GACCTTGTAACCCATTTATTATCAAAGTTGTCTGCTGCTTTTAAGATTAGGGATCTTGGTGAACTTAGTTTCTTTCTTGGTATTGAGATATTTAAATGTGATGGTGGTATACTACTTTCGTAAAAGAGATATATGACTGATATTTTAAAACGTGTTGGAATGGCAGAATGTAAAGCATTATCTACTCCTATTTCTGTTTCGAAAACTATTCCTTTTAGTGCAGACTTATATGAGGATCCTACCCAATATAAGAGTTTGGCAGGGGCATTATAATATTTGACTGTCACGCGCCTGGATCTATCTTTTGCAGTCAACCAACTGTGTCAACATATGCATGCTCCTACAGTTTCACATTGGGAACAACTGAAACGAGTCTTGAGGTATGTTAAAGGAACTATCACTTATGGTCTGCGAATCAGAAAGTCACTGTCTAGAGATTTGCATGTTTTTTCTGATTCTAATTGGGCTGGTTGTCCTGAAGACCGAAAGTCGACTAGTGGTTATGCTATGTTTCTTGGGTCCAATCTTGTGTCTTGGGTCTGTAAGAAACAAAGAACTGTTGCTAGATCTTCTACTGAGGCTGAGTACAAAGCACTAGCAGATATTTGTGCTGAAGTAATTTGGATTTTGTCTTTACTACGTGAGATCAATGTCCCCAATATTTCCGTTCCCAAGTTATGGTGTGACAATCTTGGTGCTACATACATGTCTGCAAATTCAATTTTTCATGCGCGTACCAAACATGTTGAGATTGATTATTACTTTGTTAGAGACAGAGTTGCTGCAGTAGATATTCAAGTCAACTTTATTTCAATCAAAGATCAACTTGCTGATATCTTTACTAAAGCTCTGCCTGGTCCTAGATTTTATTTTCTTAGAGACAAGCTACAGGTTACTAGTTTACCCTGTGCTTGAGGGGGAGTATTAGGACTCTATGTATTTGAGTCATATTATGACTCCTATTCTAGGCTTCATATGATTCCCTATTCTAGTCTGCCTAAGATTCTCTCATTATATATATCCCTGTAATCTGTATCTTTGAACTATCACATTCAATACAATTCATTCAGTTCTCATCTAGATGATAATGCTCCCACGATTGAGTCATATTTCTCTATTTTGTGTTTATCTTTGTGTATGTGTTAGTCTTTCATTTCCTTAAACTTGTTGTTTGCTTAGCTTCTTGTGTATTTTCTTTATGCTAGTGCCAAGTTGTGATTGCATATTATGTGCCATAAACCCCAATCACCTGAGGACGACATTTCACATCCGTACACTCACCATCACTCATTTTTGCTACAATCAGTGGCAAAGGAAACCCACAACTACTACTTGAGAGTGCGCACTAAGTAAAACAACCGCATTAAGAATACTCTATGCGACGAGCTTGATCGAGAATCATATTCAATCGACTAAGTCACTTCTTTTGAGGTTAAAGGTTTTTAATGGTCTAGGCTCACCAAAAAAACATGTAGATATCTGGGAATAGTTATGAAAATAATGTTGCGTTAATGAAGTCCAGGCCAAGACCTTATGAATAATGTACGGGCTATTAGGACTAAATAGCCCAACCACAGGTTAGCCTGCTAGACTACTACCACTACATAGTTAACATGTAGAGGACAATTGACACACTACATCATTAATTTAACTAAGGGATATTTCAAGAGCTGAGGAAAAGAATAATAGAGCTGATGATCGTCTGAACTAGACATCTCCCCCCACCCCTTTTATATTTCTTCAAGGGATGTCATAGACAGGTGCATAGGCCATAGCTATTTGCAATCCCAGCGATACGTGTGTCCTATCAGCGATACGTCGCAAAACACACTTGAGGTCCCGTCAACTTTTCCCAGAGACTTCGTCAATTGCACAACTCACTGCCCTACCATCTAAGCCATTTGTACCCCAAGCCCCTTTAACTGTTAACTACTTCCTAGGCAGTCTACGATAGCTAGTAGAGTTAGGTCAGAGACATTTGGTCGTCGGTGGATAACCCAAGCGGTTGGGTGAGGGCAGAAAGCCCATTGCAGCCATGGACTGGGAGCGATCCACCAGCCGGTCGCTAACGGTCTACCAGGGTCTGCCACCCCCTGAGGATAAAAAACTGAGGCCAGCTGGCGCCCCCACGGCCTAAGCACACCGCCTTCGTCCTCCATGTTTTCTCGAATCTTACTCCATACCATGTTTCCAAACACACCCCTATCCCCTTTCCGAAAAAAAAAAAGAAAAAAAAAAAGAAAGAAAGAAAGATAGAAAAAACACATCCACCTTCCTACAAACTCCCGTCTAGCTAAGCCCACCCATGTTTCCCTAAATGGACTCCCCTATGGCCAAGTTCATCCCTACTTGCCTAAATGGATTCTCCTTTCCTAAGTTTTGCACTATGGTACCATGCATGTACTTTATGCCTTAGGCCTTACCATACTTTGGCCCCCAAATTTTCTTCTCTTCTCCACTTTACACCCTATCCCTTTAATCTTTGTGCTCTTGCCCCCAACTTTATTTCACAACCTAATTTAGGCCAAAAAATAATGCCCCTAGGCTCTAATTATTTCTGGACCTAATTAACCATCAGGTCTCCCTTCCCTAGCCCAATTGATATTGAGCATAGACCCCATAACTCCATCAAAATGTTATACAATATTTTTATACGTATACAAAATACCTAATGAAAATGATAGATGTTGATATGGTATATTGTGATAATGTATTCTCCAAGGGTAAAAGATAATTTGAGCTTTTTATTGTGCAGATTAGACATCTCACTGTGATTGTGATAAAGCAAAGTTAACATTAATCTTAAAATATTCAAAACCATCCAATGTGTGGAAAGGTTAAAAAGGCAAAATGCAAGTTGACTTAATTTAAAAAGAAAAAAAAAATTCAAGTACTCTATCAAATTTTTTGCTAATGGTAATTTGTTGTTTACCATTATTCTTCATAGTTATTCCATATTAATTATTGTTGATAAATTAATTAACCTAAGTGATAAATGAAGCATCACTCTTAGCTAAAATCGTATATGACATGATTTTGTTTTCACTTCTAATCCTCAAATATTATGTTTGTTAGGGCAATCTCAATTGAATTGGTCGAACAATTAGTTTGGTAACCACAAAATTCTAAATTCGACTTTTCATGGGAACTAAGCTACCTATTGGCCTTCTTGGTTTAATTTGAACTAGTCAACTATGTGCAATATAGATTAGTTTACTTCCTTGTGATCCTTTACCGGTTAGGGTCTGCCTATTCCCTATTGACTTTTTCGATTTGAACTAGTCAGCTATGTACAATCTAGCTGGTTATTTACCTCTTTATGGTCTTTTGTTTCGTTAAAGTCACATCTAAAGTATTATGTTTGTGACATCTGATGCAATTTTTTTTTCTCTGTTTGTTTGCCACTAATTTAGTTACTCTGACCCAATTTCTAGTAAAAAAACAAGTCACTTCACTTCATAACTAATAGGCTTAAACACTTCAATGATTTTAGGGAGAAAATATATATATGAATTTAAATTGTAAATATGATGCATTTTAAGTGGCACTGCACGTAGGAACTCTCCCAAATAGGAGTTCATGAGATCGAGTCTTATTGGAGGTGGTATTGATTCTTTGTGTGTGTTTCAACAAGTTGGGAAAATATAGATGAACAGATATTACAAAGTAATAGAGTCAGTAGTCCTAAAAAAATGGTTTTTATGGAGATTTGGTCAGAAAGACTAAATATATCCCAAAAATTGTGAACTAATTGTGAACAAAATAATATTTAAATATTAAATGTAGGTTTTGAAAAAAAAAATTAAATGTAGAAGAAATCAAATAATTATCGGTAATTACAAAATCTATTAAATAATATTAAATTAAAGAACAGGAGCGGAATTCACACTAGATGAATATATTCCAAGGAACAAGATTCAAAGCATGGAATCTGTATCTATCTCTAATTTTAAAGATCAAATTACCAACATGTTGATAAGATGAATAGAAAACAGAAAATCCACTTTTTTTTTTCACACAAAGGTGACATGATATAAATTGAAAAGCGTGAATTGAAATTAAAGTTAATTAAAGCTTTCCTTGAAACTTTTTATGCAGTAAAATCCAAGAAGTTTGGTGTCTATTCTGTAATAAAAAATTCTCTAGTTTTTTATAAAATGAAAATATAATTTTTTTTTATACTTACAATAAATTATTTTTTAAATAAAATATGATCGGGTTAACCAAGTTTGACTTTAGTGATTTACAATTCAATGTCAAAATAAAAAAGAGCATGAAGTTCTGAGCATAGAGTATTAGGCTATCTTCACCTTTGAAATTGGGATCCTTTAATTTCAATCCATGAAACCCTTTAAAAAGAAAAAGAATAAAAGACTAAAGCCATGTCTTGCATGCAATTCTAACAAGGAGCATTGCAAATTCACTTTTCATCTTTTAATTCTTCTTCTTATTATTATTTTAATATTATTATTATTAGTACTTTATTGATTAAAGAAATAATTTTTTATATAGTGATGTAAAAGTAGGATCACATTTGAAAAAGAAAAGAGAATTGCATAGATGAAGAATAAAATTAAAAGTGATTAAATACAAATTTAGTGATATGTTATTTTGAAAGTGAGAAGATTGTAAAGGTGCCGGTAGTCTTAGGAAGAAGAAGAATATTGAACTTTATTACTGTGATAGCTGCCATATTACAAGAGGAAGACGTACAACTATTTATATTTATACTGAAGTGCAGAAGCATCTAGAAGTATGCTGAAAAAAATGTGTAGCCAAAAAATACGAGATATTAAAACTAAGAAGCTAGACTATATATATATGTTGTGTAGGCCAAATTAAACTTGGAGATGAAAGAATAAAATGCAGTAGGCTTTGTGAATACATACATCACCTAGCTGGTGCTGAGTGGGAACGTGCAATAGCTTCATCATATCAACCCAGATTGTAACTTTTTCCGGACGAAATGGCAATTGATCTTAATGCGCTTAGTTTGTTGGTGGAAAACTGGATTTTGTGCAATAACCAAAGCTGATGACTTACTGGCCCTGTTTGGTAAATAATCAGCCTATCAGTCAATTTTGGCTTATTTAACCACTATTAGTTGTTTGGTTAATAAGTTTTTTGTAACTCTAAAATACTAAAATTCAAAAGGTTACTCAAAACAGTCTTTTCAATTAGTTTTTTGAGAAAAGAAATTATACCAAACAGCCATCAGCAAATAGTCAATTTATCAAACAACTTTCTAGAATCAGCCAATATTATCAACAAATCATACCTTCTAATCCAAACAGCCAACCCAATCAGCCAACAACCATTTACCAAACTGTCCGAGTATAACACAATTGCCATTGAGGATACTTCAAAAACATCCAACAAATAAAAGATCAGAGCCCAGAGGTGGTGGCAATGGCTCTATATTTAGCGAGCTTCACTAGAAGATCTTGAAATATTGTTCTATTTCTTAGATTTCCAAAACACCAACACATTCATTCCCCTAAAAGATGCAAAAGCATATATGTGATTGATTTTGGAGACTCAGGACAAGACGCCCAGTGAACCCCTAAGTTAGAGACTAGGGTCCACCTAGTAGAGGGAATCATAGGGTTGTTTGCAGGTTTACAACGTAACCACCCAATTCAACATCACTTAAGAGCTCAAGAGCATGTTTCCTTTGGCAAATAAAGATTTCAGACTTGTTCCTTGCAACTTCCAATCCCAGGAAGAACTTTAATATAATGGTCCAAAATCTTTGCTTTGAAACACAATATATATGTAGATGGTGCTTAATCTCTGCAACATGTGAACTGTCATAACTTGCAATCACCACATCATCATTATAAACAAGTAAAACAACGAAATTAACACCAAAACCTCTAGTAAATAAGGAATGATCAGCACTAGTAGTACGTCTGCTTAAAACCAAGACTAAATAATTTAGCAGTTAGTCTAGCATTCCACTGTTGACTTGCTTGCTTAAGCCCTTATAAAGATTTAAGGAGTTTGAAAACTTGCCCTTGCCATGATTAGGTAAAATCTGGTGGCAAAGACATGTATATTTCTTCATGAACATTACCATGTAAAAAGGCATTATTGACATCAAGTTGATGCAACTACCATCCTTTCACAATAGCAACAACAAGGAGTACCCTTATGGTAGCAATTTTTTATACTGGACTAAAAGTATCCAAGTAGTCAAGACCTGGAGTTTGTAATTTTGCAGCTAACCTGGTCTTATATCTTTCTATAGTCCCATCAGCTTTATGCTTGACTTTATATACCCACTTGCAACCAGGCCAATTGGAGGTTTAGATATTGGAGGTAATTCAGCCAACTCCAGGGCCCGTCCTGAGCACGGGCTGGATGGGCGGCCGCCCAGGGCCCATGTTAGAAGGGGTCATCCATATATATGTATATGTATACATATATCTATTATAGTGTTATAATTATATTAGAAAATAAAAATTAGTGATATAATTATATTAGAAAACAAAAAAAAAAAATTAAGAATAGGTGAGACTGCAGGAAGCGCTTAATTAAATAATTTAGAAATAGAATTGACACACGGGGAGTCGAGGCCGACACCTAATTATCTTTTATCTATCATAATCGACACCCTAACCGGCTAACACATTCGTCTCCTTCAATAAATTTTTTTTTTCCAATTCGATTAATCAACAATTGTTCATTTTGCCAGTTTAATTTGGGCCCCATTGTCCGTTGTAACTTGTAAGTTTTCTTCTATTTGTAATTTATTCTGTCTTGATTTCTTATGCAACACTGCACACATGCAACACAGCACACACGTAGCACTGCACACCTATAGGGCATTAGGGATTTAGGGCTATAAATCTATAATCTTCTAATGAGTAATGTTTATAAGGATAGAAAGTGAAAGAAGAAATGAACAAAAAAATCGTAGTTGTGGAGTTGTTTATGATACTGATACAACTGAAGACTGAGGGGAACTTTTTAAAAATATTCAGGTACTTTTGTTCTTCTCTTATACACAGTTTTTGAAAATTGTTTTATATAAAATTTTCAAAAAATCAGAATCATTTAATGAAAATTTGAAACAATCTAAAGAAATTTTAAATGATCAAGGCCATGTTAATGACGATTTTGTGTATTGAGAAGGATATGCTAGAGAATGTTAATCTCGATGCAATTATCGATGATTTTCCATAGCACGTAAAATTTTTTTGTCATGATTACTTTTGTATTTAAAAAATGTTAAAAAATTTCTAATAGTATTTCATGTTATTTGATGTTATTATTTTTTAGTATTATTACATTTAAATTTTAGTTTTTCATATAAGAGGCCCATTTTTTTAATTTCGCCCAGGCCTCTAAAATGTTTGGACAGGTCCTGTCCAACTCCTAAGTCTTATTACCTTCTAAGGCTACAAATTCAGTTGTCATGGCACATATCTCCAACAAGATTATTGCTTCACAACTTTTGCATAGGTTTTATGCTCTTGTTCAACTATAATATTTAAGGAAAATGCCCTATAATAAATACATAAATTTTCATAAGATAACACTGTTGCCAAAGAATGTGGAGTAGTCCTCTTTGGTGCTATCCCAACACATATATATAATCCTTCACGTAAGCAGGTTGAGTTCTTTCTCTACCAAGATGATTTTCGTTTGGGGTTGAACTATATATTAGAGTTTCAAAATTTTGAATTGAAATATCAACAACATGCATGATCTAGGACTTCAATAATCTAGTCTGCTACTGTAGTCCTAGTTGGGACTATAACACGTAAATCATCTTCTTGCAACTGAGTTGGCAAAACTGGTAGGTGATTATTTATTTGTACATGTTCAGGTTGAGAGAAAGGAAATACATCCTCATATATAAAAGCATACATCCTTGGAGACAAACATTTCTCTCGTGCTAAGATCATACAGTTTATATCCCTTGACATGATTAGGAAATCCCAAGAAGATACATTTCATGGCCCTTGGAGAGAACTTAGTTTGGTGACCACCCACAATTGTAATTATCAGCCTAGGCGCTATGTGCCCCTAAGCCGAGGCGATTTCATCCCTAAGCCGCTTTTAGTTGGCCAGTCGACTAGGCGCCGGGTTGAGTGCCCAACTCGACTGATCTGGCACACAACTCAGCCGATTCGGTGTCCAACTCGGTCAAGTCCACGCTCAACTCGGCTGAGTGGTTTTTTTTTTTGCCTGTTCGATTGCTCTTTTCTATATTCCTCCAGCCATGTACTCAACTAACCATCTAACATATGTAGTTGACTTGTTTATACGATTATAACAGTCAACAACTCACAACCCTGAGTGGGAAAAGTGAAGACAATATACTCGAATCACTCAACCGCCTAGGAAGCGCCTACCGCCTTTTGCAACACTGACTGCATCATATGCCAGGCATCCAAACACCTTCATAAAGTTGTACTGTGGAACTTTGGAGAATATAATCTGATAAGGGTTCTTATTATTGATAGCATTGGATGGTAACCTATTAATGATATATATGCTACATGAAGAATGCAGTCCCCCTAAAAAGGATTAAGAACCCCAGCCTAAAATTTCAATGCCCTAGCAATTGATAACATATGTTCATGCTTACACTCAACAACGCTATTTGGTTGTGGTGTGTATACACAAGATTTTTGGTGAATAATTCCACTTTCTTGATAGAACTCAAGCATCTCAAATTATATATATTCCCTGCCATTGTCTGTCACATTGGTTAAAAATCAACGTAACACATAAAAAGTTTGGAGTAATTTTCTTGCCTCGTGTAGGTACACCCATATTACTCTACTAAAGTCATCTACAACAGTCAAGAAATAACGATGTCCATACATGGTGGCTTGGGCATACTATAAGTCCCCCAAATGTCAAAATGCAAGTCAAAACATTCAATTATATATGAAATGCTAAATGGAAATGCCAATCTTTTTTGCTTAGCAAAATGACAACAATCACACACCAAATTAGAAGAAACAGTGATTGTGGAATCAAAATCTTGTAGAAGTTTTATTTTCATATTGGAAACATGTCCTAGCCTATCATGCCAAACATCAAACTTCTTTAGGCTGATCATTATTCTTATGAATATAATGCAAGGCGAAGTAGTAAAGGCAGACAGAGAAACAACCTACAAACCCTTTTGAAGCTTAGTTGTTTCAATTGTCTTCCCAGACTAGAGGCTAGTTCCTCTATAACACGTTTATCAGGAAGAAACAATACGTTGTATATAGAATCTTTCACCAACTGACTTAATTAATTACTAAAACTAGATTAAATCAAAAGGCAGATGTGTGTTGCACCACTGCCCATAATCTAAATATTTTTACTATCACCATATTGGGAATAAAAAATGTACCTTCAAACTGTGAGAGTGTGAGGTGGCATGCATGAATACTTGCTGACACGAAATTAGCCTGTGGTGAAGCATCCAATAGAGTGTTGTTTATGTTCTCCTTCTA
The DNA here is from genome assembly GCA_002525835.2 of Ipomoea batatas. Lineage (NCBI taxonomy): Eukaryota > Viridiplantae > Streptophyta > Magnoliopsida > Solanales > Convolvulaceae > Ipomoea > Ipomoea batatas. The sequence goes on along the minus strand of CM008342.1, from coordinate 43,775,930 downwards.
GTGAGGCCAATAAATCTATTATATTCACCTGTGAGATAGCACTAGTACAAAAAAGAATATAAAACACTGATATTTAGCTACCGTTTCTGTAAGAACGATAGTGTATTCTTAAAAAAAAAAAAACACATAGTAGCAATTTTGTAAATAATTAGAGAACAATCCTTATTTGATGGAACGAATGCGATTTAAAAAAAAATGCATTTTATATTCCGCCACCGTTCCAAGATGAAACAGTGGCAGAAAGTAAATTAAAACAAATAAAAAAATAGATTAACAAAGAAACAGTAGCAGAATGTACATTATTAAAAAATAATAAAATTTCAACCAAAAAAAAACCAGATATGCGCAGCCATTTCCTCACCATCCCATTTCGATCCGCAGCCACGACCGTCCATCGTCCACCGCAGCCATCCACTGTCCACTGCAGCCACCACTGTCCGCCATTGAAGCCACCGCCATCCTCCATTGAAGCCACCACCATCCTCCACCAGATCTGCGCAGCCACCACCGCGTCGCAAGTTGTGATGTTTTATTATTAAATTAATAAATTAATAAATGTGATGTTTCATGATTTAAAAAAATTTATTTCGAATTTATTTTAATTTGTTATTAATTTTTATAGTAGTATATATATACATATAAATAAGTATATTTTGTATGTGTATAATTATAAGATTAGTATATATGTGTATATATAAATATATAAGATTAGTAGGTTGTTTACTTTGATGAATTAGCTAGGTAGTATGACAAATTAGGTATTTGTTTAGTTAGGTATATTATATAATATGAATTATTTAGTTTGATGATTTAGATTGAATTTGATGATGAGTTAGGTATACTTTAATTATATAGGTATATTGATTACGAATTAGGTAATTTGATTTCAATTCAAATCACCTAATATCATTTATAAATACATCCATCATTTCGTATCCATATATTCATAGTACATAAAGTACCATTTTATGAATTGACAGATATGTACAGAAGTTGGATGTATGAAAACCGCACTACATTCAAATATGTGTAAGGGGTTCAAAAGTTTATACAATATGCTGAAGAAAATAGGAGTAAAAAGGTGGAAGACTTTATTGTGTGTCTGTGTTGCGATTGTAAGAATTTGAAAAGATATCGTAATTATGATGAAGTGAAGCGTCATTTGATACGCCGTGGTTTTAAAGAAGGGTACAATAGATGGATTTGGCATGGTGAAAGCTTATTACTTCCTAGTACTAGTGCAAGTAAGGAAACTCATATAAATAGTGAAACTCATGCACACAGTGAAACTCAAGGAAATAGTCAAACTCATGAAGATAATAAAAAGAATAACGCATCTTATGTTAGCAATGATGAGGATGATGAAGATAATGACTGAATGATGAAATGGTGCGTGATGTGCACGAAAATTTAAGTGAAATGCCTCTTGAATTTAAAAGTTTTTTTTGAAAATGCTGGAAAACCTTTGTTCGTTGGAAGTACTAAATTTAATTACTAAGTTATCTGTCGTGCTTAAATTATATAATTTAAAAGCAAAGAATGGATGGAATTGTGAACAAGAAAAAGTGAAAAGTATATATATTTAAATTTCAAAGTGCGCGGGTACAGATCTCTATCAAGAAATCCTCTGATTCTTCACTTGCTTTACTTGACTTGAAACTTTAACTGAAGGGCCTCCGGAATGCGGCTTTGCTCTTCAAAGAAGGGCTTTGTTGCTTGATCTTCGCTGAAGGGCTTCTGGACTCAAATGGCTTGATCTTCAGTTCGCTTTAACTTAGCTTGAACACTTGAATATTTGGTCTTCAATCAACTTTAGCTTGGCTTGATTTCTTCAATTCAGAGCTTCTTCAGGTTCTTCAATTCCTCAAGTGTGTGATTTTTGGAATGAATGAAGGGCTCTATTTATAGGGGGGAATATGAGAGACTTTCGATGAGTTTCAAACTCTTCAATATTATCCTTATATTATTTAGGATAATATGAATATTTATCTAGAATGTATCTAACCATCATTGCATCCAAATTCATAATCTTATCACATATTCAAATTAAATAATTAATTTAAATATATGAGTATTTATCACATACTTAAATTAAATAATTAATTCAAATATATAAATATCTCTTGCCGGGCCAGACATGGATCAGTTCATCTTTATAATTTGAGTCCATCTGCCATTAATTATATTCAATTTGGGCAATTGGGCCAATTTAGTTGGACAATTTAATTAGTCCAAATAAATCAATAATCAGCCCAATTATATCAAAATGAAGCCCATAACATACAAATCAGCCCATTCGTCGGCTTCAAATTTTCTGTGTCTACAAATTGCCTCCTCGAGACTTGCTGGGACATGCTGCTTGATGTACTTGGAGCAAGGAAGTCTCGAAATTTAATTAAGGAGTAATCATTTAGTATTTTCATCTTCCAGAGCCAATTAAGCCCACAATAATTTTCAATCATATTGGGCCTAATGCATCTAATTTGAAGCCCATTTCAATTTCAAAATCCATCAAGGAAATAGCCCAAAGGTACTCACCGCCATTTCAAAGCCCAACACATAATTAGTCATAATTGCCTTGGATCAGCAAGTCATTTACGCATGAATTCAAACTCAAATTACAACAAACTAAACCTCTTTCCAGTCAGTGCACTTTACTTCAACTACCGCAGAATCATTATTTAAATCATAATAGGACTGCGGAATTTCAATTGAATTCTAAATCTCATCAAATTTTGAATCCATATCAAACTTTAAATCTTAATTAACTCAAGGTCTCAACTCAACTCAGATTAAACCACCAAGAACATCTATAAATAGGGCATTCGAGCATCGCAAACTTCACCGGTGGATCAAAGAAGAACCAGCGCACAGAAAGAATCAAGAGTTGTATTCAAGACTTCTGCGCAAAGGTAATCTTGTTACTTCAAACTCCCTGGACAATTTTGTTTCTACTCTGGACTATTCGACTGCAACAACTTCCTTTCATGCAATCGTTTACCGTTGGAGACCTTCCTCATGCCTCGCATGGTTCGCTGGAGGAGATAAAGAAAGCACACGGAATGTTTGCACGGGACCCAAGCGCATGAATCCTTGCTCGAAGAGCACATGGGAAATTTGCCACGGGACACCCAAGTGCATGAATTCCCGCTCTCACATCCTTTTCCACGAACAGTTTGTTGCGATTTTTCTTTGGAATGGATCACCATTATTGTGTCTTCTCAAAAGAGTGACTCGCTATCGCTGTGGGTTATCGCCAGAGAAATTTGTTGTTGTCTCGGATCTGCAATTTTTTCCTGGTCTGTCACTATCATCGGAGACAAAAGCCGCTACCCACCGCTATTCAGGTGCATCTCTATTCCCGTCATTTTTGCCGACAAAGAACAGAAAATCAGGCCGCCAATAATGAACTTTGCTGCATCTTCGCCGCCGGGAATAACCGACTGCCTTGCTAGAATTTTGCAAATGCCAGCTAGAATTTTTTGTCATTGGATCTTGAGCACAAAGGATACTACCGGTGAAAATTTCGAAACTTTGGCCAAAGGATAATATTTTGCTTCTGCTTCAATGCTTCTTAACAAGCTTTTGTTGATTTCTATCTATTTTGCTTCTGCTTCAATGCTTCTTAATATTTCCCTTTTGCTAGTTCCAACACTTGACAAGCAGCACATAGGTATGGAGGAATTGATTTAAACATTTGGCTTTGACTTTCCCTTGACTTAGGCCATTTGCTTTTGCTTTAGCGTTGCTTTCTCAACATCTTGCCTGTGAAATTTTTAATGCTCGACAGACAACACCACACTACAACATGTGGATTTGAAAGAAATTGATTTAAATTCTTCATCATGACTTTAACTCCTCTTTCCATTAATTTTGATTTTGATTATTTTTCCCTTACACGGCGCACAACACACGTACACATATATATAATGTATATATACGTACACATACAATATATACATAATATATGTATATGTGCTAATGTATGTGCATGGAGTAGCAAACAATTTGATTTGCAAACTATGTAATTTGAACACAAGAAATTCTGGACAGATTCGTGCCTCCATTTCCCATCAAATTTTGACCCTCCAAACGTTGTATTCGGGCCTAGATGTCTTCATGAAAGTTGTAGCTTTGTAAGTTAGCTTTCCAAGGACACCTAGATCGCCTCAATCGGATCAACATAGACCGAGATATGACCAAAATACAAAACAGTGGTTATTCGCTGCGGGAATGCATGCTTTGACAATTCTCTTCCATTCCAAGACTTGTAATGCTTTCCATACTTCTCCTCTTCTTTTCCATGCCCATATCGCTTTTCTTGAATTATAATAAAATCACTATCTTGGAAACGAATTGGAGTTCTGTTTTGTTATGACTGAACTTAGACAATGAAATTTCTAAGCTGCCTACGTACTCCTATGAAGGAGATCAAGTCAAACGTAGTTCAAATAACCTTTTGAATGGTTAATGCTGTACACAGTTTAAACTCTTGCGAGCCAGGAGCTTACCGTACGCAGTTTAAACTCATGCGGGTCAGGAGTGTCTATGACTTGGGCCCACCCATAGACAAGTGAGATGTTTAGCAGTTTAACCACGTGCAAACATTTTTGGTGGACTTCTTCTCATTCATCAAAGTGTCATGGCCATGCGATCACCCTCCAATTCTTGGGTGCCTCCACATCTTTACCATTTTGATATGTTGCATAACTTGATTCCATATTTTCTTCATTTTCTTCAATATTTTCTTCATTTTCTTCTTGAATAGAAGTGTGCACGATAATCTTTGGCCGAATCTTTAAAACTTCGCCACACAGAACATTGACATCGGCTTCTCGTCTCATACGAGAAGGAACTGCACTCTTGATTTCCTTTGATGGTTCTGTGTCAAGAGGGGACTTGGTATGCTTCTTAATGATAGCGACAGGTCCAAGCCTCTCATGCACACACTTCCTCTTGACTTCCTTAGGACTTGCCCCCAACCTGTTAAAGACTGATTGTCGTGACTCCACCTTACCAATCCTGTTAAAAACAGATTGTTTCTTATCTCGACTTTGCTTATCTTGACTTTGCTCCTCAATAGTAATGCAGTTACTTGCAGCTCGATTTATAAATATCTTCACGGGTTTCGGTGGAACATACCCCAACCCCTTACGTGTATGAACTTCTTGCTGTTTTGAAATTCCTTTGCCACCAGCTTCCGGGATAAGCCTTCCCAACCTTTGTGGCTCCTTAGGATCGTAACCAGACTTGGCTAGGAGTTTGTAAGCATTTGGATCAAAGCCTTCAATGCGCTGCATAGGCAGTACTTGACTCGTCTTATCGCTGCTTCTATCTTCAAGCGACTCTTCTGCTTGAGCTTTAAGCGCGTCAATCCTTGTAAGAGGAAAGACAAGTTCCTTGCTTGGTTGATGTTGCTCAACAACTTGTTTTCCCTTCCAGTTTGGGTCAGGCGACGCATTGACTTCACTTTCATCAATCTCTTCTACGACAATTTGCTTCTTCATATAGAACTTCGCATCAGCAAAGTAAGACTCAGCTTCAGTGAATGGGCTCTCATCACCAACCACCTTCTCTACTACTCCATTTTTCTCATACATCAAACATTGATGCCACGAAGATGGAATCACCCCATTCTCGTGTATCCATGGTCGTCCTAGCAGCAGGTTATAAGAAGGTCTTGCATCTATAATGTGACATAATATGCTTGAACTTAGCTTTCCAACTGTCAACTCAAGTCTAATGACACCCAATGCTCTTTGCCCCCCTTGATTAAATCCTTGAATCATCAGGCGACTTTTGGCAAGATCACTTACTGAGAACCCAAGATCTTTCAAAGCTCGAAGTGACAAGATGTTGACAGCTGACCCTTGATCAATTAGAATCCTTTTAAGTTTCTTTTCACATGCATAGCCCTCAACAAACAATGGGCGATTATGAGGTATACCACCAAGTAACAAATCTTCATCGCTGAATGTAATCTCAGCTGAATAGGAAGTAGCCTTATACATTTGCACTTCCTCCCCTTCGTCTTCTACATGTGACGACGAACATTCTCCTGCTTCAATTGGCGCATCATTGGTGTTCAAACATGAACTAGATATGCATACTTTTTTCGAATCAAACCCCTTCGGCATGTATTGAGCCAGCGTCATAGGGGTTCGTGACTTGCTAACATCTTTCTTCATCTTTAGCTTGTAGATAGGGCCTTTTGATGGACCCTTCTCAATCCATTTCTTTGTTACTTGCCTTGGCGATCTCACAGGGTGGACTACTTTCTTATGCTTCTTATGGGTAATAGTTACCCAGTCACTCCTCGAGGTATCATCAACTTGTTGCAACTTTGCTTGAGCAGCATGCTTAACGACGAACGGGAGTGGACGCTTTCTTTCTCCTCCTCTCCCCTTTCTAGAATCTTCATCGAGAAGTGGGGCAAACCTTCCAAGCGATATCGTAATTTGATTCGTACTTGCAGTAGCATCAGCAAGTTCTATCTTTCCATTTCGAGCTAACGCCATGACTCTATCCTTGAAAACAAAACACTTTTCAATGGGATGACTAATGAGGCGGTGATACTTGCAATAATTAGGGTCTTCAACTCTAGAAGCTTCCTCGGGACGCTTCATTTCCGGTAGCTCAATCAACTTTAGCTTAAGAAGCTCATCAAACATAGGGGAGACATCGGACTCCAGAAACGGGTACTGCTTCTCTTGTCTCTCCTCTATAGTCATCATCCTATTTCTACCTGGCGGACCATAAAATGGTCTTGGCTTGAGAGGTTCAGCTGCCTTAGTAATAACTTTAATAGCTCCAGCCTTTGCATTCATTGCTTCTCCTTTTTCTTGCTTTGGAAAGGGTTTGCCCCCTTTCTTAAAATCTTGCTTCCCACTATCCTTCAAAGAGCTTGATATGTTGAGCACACTCAACCCACCTCCGGCCGCAATATTCAGTTCCATGTCATGTGCTCGGCTAGATAGTTCCACGAACGTCTTAGTCTTAATCCCCTGCAAGATGTAAGAGAGCTCAAAGCGCATTCCTTGAATGCACATGTCAATAGCAGCACGTTGTGATATCCTTTCTTGACAATTTAAGTATAAGCCTCTCCATCTTTCAATGTAATCAACGGAAGGCTCGCCTTTCCACTGCTGGGTAGTGGTGAGTTCCACGAAGCTGACAGTTCTCGTTGTGCTGTAGAAACGATCCAGGAATTCACGCTCTATGTCATGCCAACTGTCAATGCATCCTGGCTCAAGGTCAGTATACCAGTCAAAAGTTGTTCCCTTCAACGAGCGAACAAATTGCTTAACTAGGTAATCACCATAGGTCCCAGCCTCGTTGCAAGTCTCCACGAAATGGGCAAAGCGTCCTCGATCCTTAGCTCCAAGCGGATCCAAGCGGCATCCTTAGCTCCTGATACCCAAGCGGCATCCTTAGCTCCTCGATCCTTTGAGTGTAAGGCTTGGCGAATGTGTAAGAACGTTGCCCCACCTCAAGCTTTCCTTTGATGGCGTCCATGATGTAGTCATTCAGTTGCTCAACGGGTATCATGCCCCAAGAGATCGGAACGCTCTTTTCAGCAGGTGGTGGGCGAGATACAGTTTCTTCTATCCCTGCATCATGCCTATCGTCATGCACTGGTGACTCTTTATCAACTTCATCTTCCTGAGTTTGGGGTTGTTTCCCAGAAGCTCGGCTTGTTTCACCATTTCTCCCGCTTTCAACCTTCTCACTGAGATCGTTGAGCTTCCTTTCTTGACTGTGAAGAAGCACACTAATTGCCTCGAGAGTTTTGGTGATATTTGCTATTTGCTCCTCCATCGAAGCTGCGTTCGTTGTCATAGCAGGCATGACGGTATAGGCATGAGTCCCTTCCGATGATGGTTTCCATATAGGAGATGGGCTTCCACTGCTAGTAGTTCCTTTTGAGGGAATAGGGGAAGGACTTTCGCTTCGAGTAGCTTCATCTGAGGGAATAGGACTCTTGCTACCAACAGTCTCTGTTGTTGAGGATGAACCCCTATCATATGTAGCTTTCTTTGAGCCGATGGAGACGCCCCCAAGCCCTTCGGACGACGTTGCGAGCAATGCTTTGGGTTTCGCTCAACTCCACCCCTAGGTCCCTCACTCGACTCCGAGTCAGTGCACCTTGCACCTCGCGCTTGTCGGAGCCGGCAACAGAAGATGCCTTAGAGCCGGTAGCTTGAGCGTAAGTCTTTCTTGATGCCATTTGGATACTTGTGAAGATATGAGAGGTAGAGAGGTCCCACTGGGCGTGCCAAAATCTGTGAACAAGAAAAAGTGAAAAGTATATATATTTAAATTTCAAAGTGCGCGGGTACAGATCTCTATCAAGAAATCCTCTGATTCTTCACTTGCTTTACTTGACTTGAAACTTTAACTGAAGGGCCTCCGGAATGCGGCTTTGCTCTTCAAAGAAGGGCTTTGTTGCTTGATCTTCGCTGAAGGGCTTCTGGACTCAAATGGCTTGATCTTCAGTTCGCTTTAACTTAGCTTGAACTTAGCTTGAACACTTGAATATTTGGTCTTCAATCAACTTTAGCTTGGCTTGATTTCTTCAATTCAGAGCTTCTTCAGGTTCTTCAATTCCTCAAGTGTGTGATTTTTGGAATGAATGAAGGGCTCTATTTATAGGGGGAATATGAGAGACTTTCGATGAGTTTCAAACTCTTCAATATTATCCTTATATTATTTAGGATAATATGAATATTTATCTAGAATGTATCTAACCATCATTGCATCCAAATTCATAATCTTATCACATATTCAAATTAAATAATTAATTTAAATATATGAGTATTTATCACATACTTAAATTAAATAATTAATTCAAATATATAAATATCTCTTGCCGGGCCAGACATGGATCAGTTCATCTTTATAATTTGAGTCCATCTGCCATTAATTATATTCAATTTGGGCAATTGGGCCAATTTAGTTGGACAATTTAATTAGTCCAAATAAATCAATAATCAGCCCAATTATATCAAAATGAAGCCCATAACATACGAATCAGCCCATTCGTCGGCTTCAAATTTTCTGTGTCTACAAGAATGATAAGAGTTTCACGGAATTATTAGAACTACTAAAAGACATGCTTCCTGGTGACAATGAACTCCCCAATTCAACTTACAAAAAAAAGAAAAAAATCTTGTGTCCGTTGGGTATGGACATTGAGAGAATACATGTGTGTTCAAGCGATTGTATTTCGTATTGGAAAGAATACAAAGACTTACATGTGTATCTAAAGTGTGGAGCATCATGTTATAAAAACAAAGATGCGCGTGGGAATAAGAAAGATTCCCCCGCCAATGTAGAGGCATTTAAAAAAAGTAAATAATACAATAGAGGGTAAAGTAAAAACAAATTTATAAAATCAAAATAATATGAACCATTCATTTCAACAAACAATTATACTAACATATTTTTTGTTCCATCCGGTTAGGGACCTAACTTTATTGGCTTTTATTAGGTGTGTAGATGTCATTTTAGATTAGTGTCCACAATATAATATTCTTAGAATAATTGATTGAAATACATCCTTAATAAATATGGTTGGAATCACATGATGTCTTGAATTAAAACACTATTAAAGTTCTATAATTTTTTCTCTGCGTAGATAATCTTTATACGGAGTTCTAAAAAATGTTTAAAGTTAAATGAAATTATAAAATTGGAAAAAAGATATATTTTAGGAAAAAAAAATATTCGAGTTCTAGATTCACCTCCAAAAAAAATAGAAGCACTGAAATTAAACAAAATGGTAATTAATACTAATAATTATTAGGTAATTATACAAATATTATGCAATTATACTTTTATATAATGTTTAATTGTAATTATTCTAATATTCATGTAATTATTATCTTAATTAACATAATAGTTATTAGATTTTATATAGTATAATAATAGTTTGTGCGGGAAATTGAAAAAGTAGGATTTTGTTTTTATTAGTAGTATAAATATATATATTGATAGATCTATAATTAAAATAATTACATTTAGAAATTTAAAAATTGACATTTAAATTTTGTATGATTAATATAATGAATAAGTATATGTATGTACGTATGTATGTATTTTTAAAAAATTTCTAAATATTTATGAACACAAAATTTGTTAATTTTATAATTTTTTTTTCCTTAACTTTTATTTTCACCCCTATGTTGCACGGAATGAATTTGTTATAATATTTTAAGAATTTTTGGATCGATATACAATTATATAAATTATAACAATGAATATTATATAGTGCAATTGATCAAATGGATTGAATTGATTATATATTTTGATGTTATCCTTGCTTGACTTCGAACAAATAATTGTCCAATTACTCGTGCGACGCATGAGTAAATTTTTTTATTATATATTTAGATAATAAAATTAAAGATTAAATTATAAACAATTTTAATATTTGAAAGTGTACATTTATTTGATTATAAGATTAGTGCAAAAGTATCACTCAATTAATTAAATAATATATGACTCATTTTTCTGCAATTATTTTTAAAAATAGATATGTAATATGATTTATATAATTATATTATTACTTAAATAAATATGGGAAGAAAATGATAAAATAATTTAATTGTAATTATCATAAAAATAAATCCACGACACATGTTTAGCTTAATTGCCATAATAATTATTAGACAATTATTATTAGGAAATTATACTATATTTGTGCAGTTATACTTTTATACCTAAGTATATTCTTTTTTACCATATCGCCTTTAATTTTTTATTCATGCTCCATATCTAAATGAATTAATTGTAATTATACTAATATTCGTGTAATTATTAGCTTAATTAACAAAATGGTGTTCAATCGATTACTGATTACTCTATTTCTAAATATGTTTTTACCCCACTTTTCATCTATTTTTGTAGTTAAGTGTTGTTACTTGTGGAATTTATTACTTAGTTGTGTGTTTTCGTGTTAAAGGTCGATTCATCCACAACAAGTAGAAAAGGAAGCACATTGGACGACTTTGGATCAATTTTGGTAGCTTAGGATTCCACTCAAGGAGGGAGAGGAGCAGCGGAGTGCGAAATGGAATAAGGAAAAAGCTGGAAAAAGTGAAATGGGTACCCACATGGCCATGTGGGCACCCGTTTCAGTCCAACCCGGAATCGAAAAAGTGTATCACTAAAACGGGACCCGACACGACCGTGTGGGTACCCGTTTCGGTCTGTATGTCCTGTTTTATGCGTTTTTTCTGCTGCATTTTTTATGATTTCGAACCCTAGAGAGCTTATTTTTCCTCATTTCCTTAGCATTTATTAGCTTAGTATACCTTAGATTTACATGAGACAACATCTTGCAAGGCTCACTTTGTGGATTTGGCGTGGATTCCACCAACTTTCTTCATTACTTTAATAGTAAATTTCTCATTTCCTTTTCTCTATCTCTTCTTTACATTTATTGAGCTTTTATGATTTCTATGTTTGATATTGCTATGTTTACTTTAAATATGAGTGAGTAGTCCCTTATATGGGTTAGATTTGGTGTTTATTACTTCTATTGATGCTTGTTATGTGATTATTGCATAAAGGTGATGAACACCCATTTAGGGTTCTTGAATTTGAGTTGGGTTATTTGTTTTATCTTTCAATGATTAATGCGCAATGATTAAGAAAGTAAATTGAAACACGAAACTCACCATCTTTACGACCCTACCTATAAATACAATGGATTAGTGACTAAAAAAATTGTAATTCTTCATTTTGCATTGACTCCCTCTTCTTCCCGTGCTGGTGACTCTCTCATTCCCTTCTTCCACCGCCCACTAACAAATCATATTACAACTTTAAAAATTGACATGTAATATACATTATTATATAATAGTTGACAGTATATTTACTAAGGGTATGTAACACTTGCGCGAGACCGTCTCACGGGTCTCAATCCGTTAGGCTGTTCGGATCTTTGATTAATGGGTCAAATCTTTGATTATTAATGGGTCAGATCTTTGACCTCATTAATCAAAGATCTGGCTCGTCTCACTGATTGAGACCCGTGAGACGGTTTCACACAATTTTTTGCCTACTGTTTTTATAATTATTTCTCCTTTATTTTTTCTATATTTATTTGGTAATAATTAATTGTCGTAGCAGGAAGCTGTCGTGAACCACTGCGAGAACGTCGAGGTCTTCATCGATTCGAATATACACAAATTATATTTAGCAATATAGAATTCTTCAAGAGAACTTAATGTACAAATAGGTGCCGGCGGCCTGATCGTCGGTGATGTTGATGCGGGAAGGCGGTGCAGGTGGAGGGAAAGCGGTGAAGAGGGATGTTTTCTAGTTGAGGGATCCCAAGACTAAAAATTGGATACCGGAAACTCATTTTCATGACATTGATATTCTCGATGACATTGATATTGCCTAATATTCTTATTAATTATTTCCTAGCTGAAATTAATGTACAAATATATTAATTATTTATTAACAGAATTGTCTAATATTCTTATTTTATATTTAAGGTATAATATTATTAGTACAAA
>CM008342.1:43743022-43754210 GCA_002525835.2 Ipomoea batatas | reverse complement strand
GCCCAGGAGAGAACTGCGGACGAATCACAGCGCGCCACGTGTCTAGAATGTAGTTGCACCTAACGTTATAACTAGGTGCAGTCCATGTTATAACTAGGTGCACATAGGTGTACCCAGGTGCATAAATGTTAACAAGGTAAATTACTTGCACCTGCAAGTGAAAATAGGTGCACACGTGCAAGTAAAATGTATTACAAGTGCAAGTAAATTATACAATGAGCATCAATACTAAGTGCACCTAATGTTATAACTAGGTGCACCTATTGCTATAACTAGGTGCACATAGGTTGCAACCAGGTGCATGAATGTTAACAAAGTAAATTACTTGCACAAGTGCAAGAAAAATGTATTGTAGATGCAAGTAAAATGTATTACAGGTGCAAGTGAATTGTACAGTGAACAATAAAACTAAGTGCACCTAATGTTATAACTAGGTGCACCAAATGTTATAACTAGGTGCAACCTATGTTATAATTAGGTGCACCTAGGTTGCACCCTGGTGCATGAATATTAACAAGGTAAATTACTTGCATTTGTAAGTGAAAGTATTTGCGAAAATAGGTGCATGAATATTAATAAGGTAAATTACTTGCACTTGTAAGTGAAAATAGATGCGAAAATATGAGCACTTGTAAGTGAAATTAGGTGCACTTTTAAGTGAAACTAGGTGCACTTGTAAGTGAAACTAGGTGTACCAAAGTTTCAGTTATTTACGAAAATGCCACCGCGTCATTTTTTAAAAATTGCATCTGATTCGTTGATCTGGACACGTGGACGGCTGTGGAGCATTCTCATTTCCTACCTGGGCGAGAGTTCGCACCAGAGTGCAACCCTATATATATATATATATATGATCGCGTTCAGGTGAGTACTGGCCACCCAGGAGAGAACTGCGGACGAATCACAGCGCGCCACGTGTCCAGAATGTAGTTGCACATAACGTTATAACTAGGTGCACGTAATGTTATAACTAGGTGGACATAGGTGCATCCAGGTGCATAAATGTTAACAAGGTAAATAACTTGCACCTACAAGTGAAAATAGGTGCACACGTGCAAGTAAAATGTATTACAAGTGCAAGTAAATTGTACAATGAGCATCAATACTAAGTGCACCTAATGTTATAACTAGGTGCACCTAGGTTGCACTAGGTGCATGAATATTAACAAGGTGAATTACTTGCATTTGTAAGTGAAAATATTTGCGAAAATAGGTGCATGAAAATTAACAAGGTAAATTACTCGCACTTGTAAGTGAAAATAAGTGCGAAAATAAGTGCGAAAATAGGTGCACTTGTAAGTGAAACTAGGTGCACTTTTAAGTGAAACTAGGTGCACCAAAGTTTAAGTTATTTACGAAAATGCCACCCGTCATTTTTTTAAAATTGTACCTGATTCGTTGATCTGGACACGTGGACGACTGTGATTTGTCCGCAGTTCTCTCCTGAGCGAGAGTACGCACGAGAGTGCAACCCTATATGAATGACTAAATTTACAATATGGTAAAACAATTGAGCACCATATTGACTAAAATTGAAAATGGTATATATATATATATATATATATATATATACCATTTTCAATTTTAGTCAATATGGTGCTCAATTGTTTTACCATATTGTAAATTTAGTCATTCAAGGTATAAAACACTCGCCAAGCACCTTGTGCTCAATTGGCATGTAGTGGCCACCCTTAGATGGGAGGTCATGAGTTCGAGTCTCAGTGGAGGAGCTCTCGAAATTGACTCTTTGTGCTTCAACAGGTTGAGAAAAAAGTATAAATGAACAGATACTACAATGTAATAGGGTCAGTTGTATTCAAAAAAAAAAAAAAGGTATAAAACACTCAATTTTGCCATTCAATTTTTTGAAACGAAAGAAAATATACGTAAATAATTGAGAGATTAAATTAATTGTTTTACATCTTGAGATACTAGATTTACAATACAGTAAAATAATTCAATACTACAATATCTAAAATTAAAAATAAGAGATTAAATTGCGTAATAAATAACAATTTTGAGACAAAAAAAAAAAAAAAAAACAATTATCAGTGTATATAATATCAACCACACACTTCCTCTTCATTCCATTATTAACTTGAGCTGGACATACCTCGTGCAGACCACAAATTTAATACTATTTCCTTTTCCTTTATGCATTAGCAATATTCTTCTATCCTTTCAGATTGCCTTTTTTTTTTTGTTTTGTTTTTTTTTTTGTTTTAACATCAACTCTTCTCATTAACTGGGTCTAACAACTGCCCTCTATTGCTTTTTGTTCGCATTATATGAAAACAGTGACACTTCCAGTACAAACAGAGAAATTTATTGTGACAAACTTTTAAAGAATCTTTCATATAGTTCACCTATTCATATGTTTCGCAGATAATATGTTCAGAAGATTAATTTGACAAATCTTTGTATGTTTAGACATTTGGTTGGAAGGAGAAAATTAGGAGAGAATATAATAACCAGGAATTATGAGAAAATAATAGAATTAGAAAAGAATAATAAGGTTTGAATTGAATAAAATATGAATTCAAATTCTATTATTTGGTAAGCAGGAATAGAATTATTAAAAATAGAAAGAGAAGTAGTGATATAAGGACAAAAATGTTCTTTTGTAATAATAATATAATAACCAACAACAACAACAACATTAATAATAATAATAATAATAATAATAATAATAATAATAATAATAATAATAATAATAATAATAATAAAATGGCAAATTTTTAAATTCTCTCTTTTTTCCTTTCCATCTGCTGTGAAATTCCAATTCCTTGGGGGATGTGGGAGTTTTAATTCAATTAGTCGTTATATCGTAGACCACGGTCCACAACCATGGTCCAATAATAAAGCTGAAAGGATTACTTGCTGAAAGGACTCTTGCTGGATATAATAATAAAGCTTTAGATATAATATATTCACTAATGCATGAAAGCCAATTCACTTTGGTTACAGGTTGTGACTCTGCGAAAACTGTGTGGGAAATACTGGAAACTACCTATGAAGGCAGTGACTCATAAGACAGTCTAAATTACAACTGGTTCAATCTGATTTCGAAGAATTACGGATGAACGAAAACGAGGACATTGTGAGTTTCAATGAACATGTTCAAGAACTTGCAAATCGAGCTGCTGTGCTAGGCGAGCCATTTTTCCAACAAAAGTTGGTCAAGAAAATCTTGCGTTCTCTACCACCTCGCTTTCGGATGAAAGTAGCCGCTATCCAAGAAAACACAGGTTGGGAAAACGAAACTGTTGCAGCGCTGATGGGAAGCTTCAAGACATACGAAATGGAGATCTTGACTGATCATACAAAGAAACAGAAGCCTGTTGCATTCAATGCTGAAGGACAAGATTTCGAATTACCTGATACAGATGAGCTGTCTGATGACTTGTTTTATTATCTACGCATTTTTCTAAAATTTTGAAACAGGTTAAGCAAGGAAATTACATACACTCAAATTGGCAAGGTACAAAGTTTCAAAGGGAACAACTCAAGTACCTCAAAAACTGTGGCAAAATCCGGTGGATCAAATTCAAAACCATTTGGCTCACGCACTGCTAAATCAAAAGACAAAGTAAACAAGGGCATCTGATGTTACGAATGCAAAGGTTTTGGACATGTTCAGGCTGGATGTGCCACATACTTACGAAGAAAGAAGTCCATGACAGCCCTAACCTGGAGCGATGATGAACCTGAATCAGAAACAGCTGGGTCAGACTCTGACGAAATATCTGGAAATTTCGTGGCTTTCTCTGCCATAGCTAACACTGATCCTGACGTAGAAGAGCATGCTGATTCAGACGGTGGAGAATACAATTCAGCTGAAGATCACAAGTTACCTCTTGTGTCTTATGAATTAGAATACAAAAAATTGTACTCCAAATGGGAGGTTTTACTTAAAGTTCATCATTCTTTGTCTAGTCAGATTGGAATATTAGAAAATGTTAGAAAAGTGTACAAAAGTCAAGTTGCTGAAAAGGAAATCCTCCTGACGGCCAGTCTTGATCGTGAGGAAAAGCTACAACAGGAGTTGGCCACTCTCAAACGGTGAATCAAGATGAGGTACACCACATCTACACTTGATGAAATACTCGATTCAGTAAGACAAACTACTATCAAATTTGGGCTTGGCTTCACCAGTGGCAAGAACAAAGATACTGTCTTTGTTAAAGAATTTGAACCAGTTCATAACACGCCTGAATCAAGCTCAGCTCAATAACGTTGTGTTACAGAATCTGAACCAGTGCATAACATGCCTGAATCAAGCTCAGCTCAACAATGTCGTGCTACAGAATCTGAATCAGATCGTGTCATTTCAAAATCTAGTGCAACTCATCTAGGCTATGGTAATGTATTGAAATCTAACTATATGCGCATGAGATATAACCCTATCTGTCATTATTGCAGGATGCGTGGCCATACCAGACCAGAATGCCTTTATTTCTATAAGGATCAAAGGGTTGAGAAATACTTTCACAAGCACATTACACCATTTGTAAAACAAGTTTGGGTCAGTAAAGCGGATTTTATAGCCCAAGAAAATACCAAACGCACCGCAAAGGAAAAGTGGTACTCAATAACTAGATGAAGGTGTAGAGAATCTAGAAATTCAAGATTGAAGGGTCAACATTGAAATAAACCAGATCCAGAACTTTGTTTAGAGGTGGAATCTCCAACCCTAAATCTCTTTCGAAATCCTTGCATCATTAGAAGCTGCGGAAAAACTTTCTTTGGGAGTATTGGTACAATCTTGATCTTATTCTTTAGTTGGTATTATCTTAATACCTGAATTTTGTTTTTTTTTTTTAATTTACCCGTTATTTATGCTTTCATTATCGGCTCATAAATATGTCTTTTAATTATGCCTTCTACTGATTATTATGATATTTTGGGTATATATGTTGTTTTACCTTCTCCATCTTTATCGGTTTCTGATTCAGTAGTACTTGGCACTATTTCTATTCCTATATCTGCTCCTGATGTTTCACACTCCGTTTCTGATTTTGGATTAAATAGTTTTGTCTCTTTGTCTGTTCTAGTAGTCTCTAGCTCTACTGCTGTCTCTACTTTAGTGTGCCATATTTTGGTCTCTGTTTCTACAAGCTCTATGCATGTCTCTGCGTCTGTCACTGTTCCAAGCTTCACTGGTTCAGTATCTTAGTCTGCCAGTACTACCGAATTATTATCTAAATTAACCTCAAAATTACCTGTCCCTTGCTCTGGTATGTCTGTGTTTGTGCCTCTTATCAGGTGCCTATTGAACAAGCTATTCAAAAAACAAAACACATGTTGCTTCTTTAAGAAAAGAAGAAAGGCAAAGTTAGCTATGACTACTCCAGCACCTCGCATGACTTGATAAAAGGGTCCCCAGTTCTGTTGATGTGCCACTAGCCCTGTTGTTGATCATGCTACGCCTCCAAAAAATTCCAAAGTTGAAAAATTCAAGTCTATATTGCGATATCCAAAGTTGATGGATTTATGGTAAGCTCATAGTCAAAGAGGATTGTTGCTTCAGAAGGATATTGATCTGGATGACATTATGAAGCATTGCAACATCATCCCTCTACTCAAAGACCAGGATCTACTCCAGACTGTTCAGAACATTGGTGGTTGTTCATGGCCGATGGTATGAATTTAGTCCTGGCTTAATCAACTATGCTGACATAGAAGAAGAATGTGAGCCGAGCCTAGATCCTCTTGTTGTTGCTCTGTCTCAAAATCAGCTCACGGCCTGTCCTAAGGGGAATGTGTCCTCGTAAGTGGTGGCTATTATCTTTTTATCTTCGTTTTGTTTTGCTCTCATATGCTATTTATTCCTTGATTATTTGCTCATTTGAATGTGCCTAAGATGATTTTTTTGTTAATATGCGTATCTCTATTAGTTACTGTTTTATAATCTGGTCTTGTGCCTAATTTATTTGTCTCTAAACTTGTTTTGTTTGATTCTGTGATTTCCTCTAAAATTGTATCTGGTTCAGTGTTAACCTTTCTTGTCTCTATTTCTTCATGCCAATATGAATTGTGATATGCATTTGAAATTGCTTATCTTCTATACTTGTTGGTCTGGTTATGACCGTCTTTTATATTCTTTGTGTTCTTTTGTGCAAAATGTTATGAAAATGTGCTATGCAAATGTGCTTTCAATCTGCTTTACCTGAATGTATCTCCTTTATTTTTGCTTTGTCTGTCCCAACTTGACAATTTCTGAATTTCGTGTCTGCTTATGTGCTCTCTGTGTTATCTGTAATCAACATGTGCCTGAAGTTGATTTACATGGATGTGCTTACTATTTTATGTGCTTATCTTCCTCTTTTATTTGATCAAAATTGACAATTCTTGAATTTGTGTCTATAAGTGCGTCTGTCTTATTTGCGGAGTGGTTTTCAAGTTGCATGTGCCTAGTTCTGAGTTTCTCGTTTCTTTTTTACTTGTGCTGGTGCCTGTTACAGCTTCAAAGAAACTTACTCCAAAAGCTGTCTTAGTATGATGATATTGTGATGACACAATCACAATTGAGGAGGAGCATAGTTATCTGGATTATCATACTGTTCAGACTATCATTTGGATCATCATATTTTTTGGATTATCAATATTCAAATTATCATATTCGGATTATCATTATTTAAAATATCATATTATTTGGATTATCTTAGTGATGGATTGAACTGCTTATTTTATAAAGGATATCTAAGTGATGCGTACTACTGTGAACGTGGGATGCATATGAAGAGTATGGTGATTCATACTTATTAATATGGTGTTTGGTATGGATTGGTGGTTAATATAATGGTGATTGACAATTTAGATTATCTTTATTTTCAATGGTTAGTGATATGCTTGGAAGATGAATTCATGATGCATGGGAGATGGACATGAGTAGATTATGGTTTGATTGGATGAAATTCTTAAAGATATTATTGATCTCTAAGCTATTTTCCCTTACTTTGAAGAGCCTGCAGCTGTTACAGATGGCTCTATCTCTCCTCCAGACCACTAGATGATCACCTTTGCCAATTTTTTGACAAAAAGGGGAAGTTAAGGTATGTTGTGGAAATTTATTTTGATGAATGCTTGGATTTATTGTAATAAGGGGGAGTAATAGCTCAGGGGGAATTTTGCATTTGGTTGAAGACATTTGGAGTTTAACATGCTTGAGAAAATATGTTGAGGGGGAGTGTTCTATTGCGATTTTGCTTGTTTTGAAGCTGCTGTTTTGGTGGTCTGTTGCAGTGGGTTACGCATGATTTTTTTTTTTACAATATATTTTTGGTCTTTATTTTTTATTAAGTGTCTTATCAATGTTACCTAACTAACTTATGGCATTAGATTAATAATATAATTTATTTTTCAATTCTTAAAAATGCCTAAGTTTGTTTGAAGGTGATTTTTGTCAAATAATTGCCAAATGGGGAGATTGTAAGTGTACAAATGATACAAGGTCCATTTTATTGGCTAAATTATTTGTCAAAAATACACTTAGTCTATATTTGGTTATTCTAGTTTTTGGACCGTCAATCAGGTTGTCCTCCGGTGCTAAACGAGGGACTGTGCTAGCGTATGCTGTCTCAGACAGCAACCAGTCAAAAAGGAATTAGTCCACATATTTATTTTATGTGGATATCTGATTTTAAAGGGTGTGTGGCTCTCATTTAACCAAGGCTTTTTCAGCACTACTTTGGTGGAGTTTGTTTAGGGGTTTCTAAGCTATATCCATGATGGTATTTGAAGCTCTAAGATTCGTCCATTGTCATTAAACATTCAGAGCTTCTCACATGAAATCTAAGAGTATTATATTGGTGAATTAATGGCTCCTTGCTAATGTTTTTGATACTGTCTTTGATGTTGAGTCGTGATTGAAGATGTTGTCTTTGATGCTGAGTCGTGATTGAAGATGCTGTCTTTGATGCTGAGTCGTGATTGAAGATGTTGTCTTTGATGCTGAGTCGTGATTGAAGATGCTGTCTTTGATGTTGAGTCGAGATTGAAGATTCTTGAAGAATTCCGGCTTGCAGCTATCCAATTCAAGTGTAGATGATGAAGGCTGTGTTGGTTTAGGACCATTGTATGTTTGGGCATATATTGCAACTATTGTAACCTTGGTGATCATATAGTGTATTGGGCAAAAGCTGAGTAGCCCCGCAGACGTAGGAGTTTTAGCTCCGAACTGCGTAGTATTATCTAATCTGGACTAATAACTATAAAAACGTTAATTTTTTTTTTGTTTTTTGAACCCGGTAGTCTTGCATTCAAGATCCACGATACATTTTGCATCTCTTTTCTTCCTCCACCATTTCTTCGCCGGACAAATTCTTCACCTAGATCCTTCATATCAAATTTAGCAGATAATGTTCTTTTAGTCTCATTGATTGCATCAATGTTTGAACCGAAGATCAACATATCATCTACATAGAGCCATATGATCACAATGAGTTTATTACCGAAATTGTCCCTCGACTATTGTAAAATTATCAATTTGATCCTCGACAATTTTTCTTACCCAATTAAGTCCTCAGACTTTGAAAAATTTAACCATTTTTTGTCATCCGTTTATTTTACCGTTTGATATCCGTTAAATCAGGACCAAATTGGTAATTTTATTATAGTCAAGGTACCATTTCAGTCAAAAATTAATTACCAAAATGGTCCCTTGACTATAGTAAAATTACCAATTTAGTCTCGATTTAACGATTATTTAACACCAAAATAAACGGAGGACCAAAATGGTTAAATTTTTCAAAGTCTGTGGAATTATTAGTTGGGAAAGAACAATTATCGAGGACCAAATTGGTAATTTTGCAATAGTCGAGGGACCATTTCGATAATAAACTATGATCACAATTATAGACTCAATCTCTTTAATATATAAGCAAGCATTTGACCTATTAGCACTATAACCAAGGTTTAAAACTGTTTTATGACATTTTTCGCACTACCGGTTAGGAGCTTGTTTAAGCCCATAAAGAGATTTCTTGAATCTACATACCTTCTTTTCCTGTCTAAGTTCAACACACTTAGGAGGTTGCTCCATGTAGATTTCTTCTTCTAAATCACCATTGACTCATTGAGGAATGCTGTTTTTATGTCCATGTGGTGAACTATCAACCTGTGTGGCTGTGTAGAGATGCTAATGATTGCAATTTTTGTTACTGGTGAATAGGTATAAAAGTAATCTTCACCAAATCTCTATGTGTAGCCTTTAGCTACAAACCTGGCTTTGAACATTTCAATTGACCCATCTAGTCTTAATTTCCTTTTGAAAATTCATTTGCAACCAATTGGTTTACACATTTTATTGTTGGAGAAATTAGGTTGATAATGTGAAATCAATGAAATGTAGTTCTGTGGAATAACCACTATCGCCTTAGTTATGTCTTGAGGTTAGGAAATCAATCACTATGCTAGTTTAGGGACTTATAAGAATGAAATATAAAGAGCTAATTACCCCTATAATGCAATAGTCGTTACAAATACTTTCTCAAAGCACTTTCTCTCTTACTCAGATGGTCTTTAGTACCCAACATTATCTCCTTTGTGGGTTGAGTTTTGTAAATTTGCTTTGCGAAACTTTATAGTAGCTTTACACTTAATTAATACATACTCAATAGTTGAATATATTTCAACGAACTTGGTTACCTCAAACCACCGTATAATTACCCTTTAAACAAGAATCATCGGTCTTCTAAGATTACTCAACCAAGTTTTTAAATAAAATACACATTGCTAGTAAGGCAAAAAAATAATGTTGTTTACCTATATGATACTTCAAGTTGAACAACATAATCACATATTTCACGCAATATTCTTGAGAGAAATTAAACCCACATCCAAAAAACATATTCAAACTGCATTTATTAAAGAGTAATAAATTCCAACAAGGTGAATTTGATATGTATAACCTTAACATTCAAAGTTATTTTTACTTCACCATTTCCCCTTCACTTTTTAATAACTCATGTATAGCATTGATGTAACGCAAATCAATACAAATTCATATTTATTCTCAAAGGACAAATAGCCCCCAGTTATTTATAACAAGATAATTTAAATCAATGCTATTACTACACCGTACTTAAGCAATATCTATTTGCAAGGCTTAGATTTTCAACATCATGTGAAAGTCAAACTCATTTCAGGTGAAGATCAAGTGGCGCTTCAACTAGCTTGCATGATCAACACTCTACTTCTTAAAAACTCTCAGGTCAAATGGTGAAACCGAGGTTTACTTAAAAGTCATCTTCCTATCTAGAGTATTCAAAAATGATGACTCTTCCATGCTATCAATAATTGCAATTAAAGCCTTTGATATATGTTTATTATTTTTATAAAAGCAAATAATTTCATAACATGACTAAATCATTTGACAACAATATATATGCATATCATATTTAATTTTTGAAAGAACAAGTAGCCCTTAATAAGGATATGATAACATTTGTGTTAATTATTTAAACCAAAGACTTTTTGGTCTAGTGGTACCCAGTTGCACTTTCATATAGGAAGGGGTGGGTTCGAGTCTCAATCGAAGCGATGGCTTCTTTGTTTTTCATTTGGGTGAGAATATTTAAATAATATAATGATTTTGCCATTTCAACCACATAAATTAAGGGAAAAACATAGGGTGGGCATTTCGATTTTTCGGTTTTAAAAAATTTAAACCATTCGGTTTAACATTAGAGTTCGGTTTGGTTTAAAAAGGTCCGGTATTCGGTTCGGTTTAAGTCCCCAAATTTTAACGTTTCCTAATTTTCTGAACATACTATCACATTATCCATATCCAAAATCTAAACATTATATAACAAAATAGCAATTCAAAGTCCAAAGATACTACTAAGTACTAATTGTGAGGTAAAGAACAATTGCAGCAATAAAAGCGCAAAGTAGATAACAAGCTATAAAGAAATCAAATAAAAAATTTAAGAGAGATACTAGTGAGAATAGGAATTAAACAACGGAGCAGGCATCAAGGGACTTAGAGGGGTGTATTCAATCATGACTTTCATAGAATTTTAAAGACTTTTATGAACTTTAAAAGTTTGGAGGTATTCAATTCAAACTTTTAGAGAATATTTAAAAGTTATGCGGTATTCAATCAAGATTTTTAAAGATTTTTTAAAAGTCATGTGGTATCTATACTATTAATAAAAACAATATCCTAAGTTTTAACTTCCCGCCC
>CM008342.1:43728768-43739488 GCA_002525835.2 Ipomoea batatas | reverse complement strand
TTATCATATATACATATATACGTAATACTATATATATATATATATATATATATATAATAATAATAATAATAATAATAAATTATGTGGATACTTATCCACATTTATATATAATAATAATATTACTAACAATAATAATAAAATATGGATGAATCTTATCTCATAAGCTTGGACCAAAATATTAATATTTATATTTTTACAGAAAATAATCCTTTGAGATAAAAAATTTTACAATAGGTTAATTTCAAACAACATCTGGACCCCTTTTAAAACAATAACTTGATTTGAAATATGTTGGTCCAGAGTTCGCGAAACAACATTTGTTTTGAAAGGTACATAATTATAACGAAATATTCTTAAAGAATATTAGATTTAATAATAAATCCAAAATAATCTCAATTTGAAAATAAATTTTGGGTTTAAAATTTCGGGGTATCACAATATATACCATGCAAACCCACGCTACTATGTTGATATGCTGCCACTTTGTGTTGCCAAATTTAATATATATACTTTAAGAAAAAACACCACTACTAACCAAACTTTAAATTGTTAGAAGCTTTAATATGTTGCACAAAGCTTCTGGTGTAGTTGACATTGAAGCAAAGAAGCAGCAAGATATTAAGCTTTCAACTGTTGGAAAAATTTTCTCCTGCTACAATGTCGTTGAATACTGGAATACAAAAGAAGCGTGGTGCAAGGGCGGACGAATTGGAATTCGAAAACACTACCTTAAAAGCTTAATATTTCCAGTAACAAGCTGACAAAACAGATGTATAGAATATTGTGGATGTCTCACATTGATTAAGTCTACTGATGATCATATTTTATACCATGATTTAAATAAGATTTTATAGGTTAATTTTATTATTTATATTTTATATTTAATTATTTTTAGTATATTTAGTTATATTAGGATTAGAGTACTTAGTTAATTAAATTTATATAATTGAGCTTATTAGTTATATTAACCTAAATAATTAGTTTAGTGGGTCCCACTTAATTAGTGATTTTAATTTGATTTTCTTTGTTTCCTTCCTGCCGATTATCATTAGTACATAGATTATTTATTTTCTCTTTTATTTCATACGCAAAGGTGCAGACGGACGGTGCGCAACAACGAAAAAGAAGGCGCAAAGAGCTTCGGAGCAAGCGACTTCGACCGATTCTCGTTTGAGAAAGATCAAAAATCAACCAAGCTTTTGAATTTGAAGTTGAAATTGTGAGAGAAATCAGCCCTTTGATGTGGTAAGAGCAGTAATTTTAGGGAAAATTGTTGATTCAGAACCCTATAAAAGGAGAGCTATTATGATGTATTGTGGCAGATTATTCCTTTCATATTCTTAGAATTTTAGAATAGTTTTTCTCCATGTCTAGCTAATTTCCTTAATTTTGATTCAAGGGATTGAAGTTTTAGTTGTGAATTTACGGAGTTTCTATTTCAATTGATTTGTTGAATTCTTGTACTTTTTGTTCTTTTAAAGTTAATTTTCCAGGCAGACTGATAATGAATTAAATTGACAACTTAGTTTATTATCGTTTTCCTATTCCTATTTATGAGTTTATGATCCGTAATTTTCATAAACGATTAGACCGAGTAGTTTGTGTTAATTATATTGTTGTAATTAGTACATAAAAGACAAGAAGACTAAGTTGCAGGTTGTAGCTATCTCAATCTGTGATTTAGGCTTAGTTATTTTCCGTTAAGTGTAGTGATGTTATTGAGTGAATATGGAACGCTATCATCCCCAGTTTATTCAATAACAATTGTTGGTTTGGATGCTTAGTTTGAATCAATTAATTCAGGGAGATCAAAGGCTAATTATGGCTATCTTAATTAGTCTTTGGCTAAGTACTTGAATTGACAATTTATTTGTAAGAGCCAATGATCTAAGTCACATCTTTAACATTTCATTTTCCTTGGATCAAATATCATCATACTTGAACTTGTTTACAATTTTAGTTTTATTTATTTATTTCAAAATCTTTTTCCCACCTTGAGTCCTTTTAATTTAAGAAACGAGACTTGTTAGTTCTCTTGGGATTCGACCTGGTCTTGCCACTACTACAAATTAGTGGAGTGAACCAGTATTAATTTTGTAGGCTTCGACAACCCTGCCATCTACACATCTGTTTTTGTCATTCTATTATTGTGTATTGCATCCTTTTGAATAGGTGTTATAAGTCTGTTAGTTATGTTGTATCTTTGGTATTTAGTTATTATATTCTTGTATAAATAATATTCATTATTTGGTTAATAAATGAAACAGATTACTTCTCTATATGGTATCGAGCCTCTTTTTTTCTCCACTGAGATTACTCGATCCTCCTCCTATTCCTTTACCCACCAGCCTCTTAAATGGCCACCACAACTCTCATTCCTGTTGTCATTTATTTGAATGCCCCTACCCATTTTCCCATCCGGTTAACCGAGCCCAACTTTCCTGTATGGCACTGTCAGGTGAAATCAACACTCATTGGCCATGACCTTTATGGGTACATTGACGGAACAACGAAAGCACCAACCAAATTTGCTGATGCAGCAAACACTGCTCTCACTCCAGAATACACTGCGTGGTATAGACAGGATCGCATCATAGTTGGTGCTCTCCTAGGAAGTTGCTCGGAGACCATTCAGCCTCTAATCTCATCGGCTGAAACTGCTTCTGAAGCCTGGTCACGGCTCTCGACCAGCTATGCTAGTGACTCACAAGGACGTATTATCTATCTAAAATCCAAGCTAACCAACAACCCAAAAGGAAATAGAACCATTGATGAATATTTGAGTGACATGCAAAATATTTTGGATGCCTTAGCAATTGCCCAAAGCCCAGTCAGTGAGAATGATCTCATTGCCTATGTTCTCAGCCAGTTAGGAGAGAATTACGGATCAATTGTTCCAACCATCCGCGTACAAAAGTCAGGACTTACTTATGGTGATCTTAACAACATTCTTTCTGATCATGAACATGCGCTAAAGAATTCCGAAGAGCAACGCCAATCCTTGTTGGTGACTGCTAATGTCACACAAAAGCAAAGTTCGTCAACTTACAATCGTGATGCCATGCAGAGTAATCGCGATGCTATGCAAAGTACGTCGTGGTAAAGGGAATTACAGATACAGGCATGACAATGGGAATAGGAACAACAATGAAGGTTATTGCCAAAATCTAATTTGTCGCTTTTGTAATTTTCAGGGCAATGAAACTAAATTTTATAGGAAGCTTGCCAGATTTCTTCATGAACACAATGTGTTCGAGACTCCTCAATCTCATAATTATGCCTCAGGACCTTCTGTTAATTCTCCTATAAGTAGTACATCGCCAACTCAGTCATGGCTTTTTGATAGCGGAGCGTCTCACCATGCAACGACTAGTCTTATGTCGTTGCCAACCTTCTCTAAGTACAGCGAACCTGACCAAGTGCACCTGGGTGATGGTAATTCCCTATCTATAACCCATACTGGTAGCACAATTTTACCCACTTTTTCTAGAAATCTTTCCCTTACCAATGTTCTTTGTGTTCCAAGTTTACGTCGTAATCTAGTTTTGGTTGCCAAACTCTGCCAAACTAAAAATGTTTCGGTTGAATTCTTCCCTTTTTCTTTTCGTGTCAAGGATCTTCACACGGTGGCGTGCCTAATGCAGGGAAAGAACATCAATGATGTTTACGTCTCAGGAGTGTTGCCTTCGCCTCAACTTCATCTTACCACCAAGTTTGATATTTATGAGTGGCATGATCGTTTAGGCCACCCTTCAAACAAAACACTTGAGTATATTTCCAGATCAAATAATTTGAGTTTTAAGCCCTCAAATGTTCGTAGTTTTAGTTGTGATTCATGTAGTTGTCACAAGAGTCATAAACTGCCATTTTCTAAGAATTCCCTAAAAAGTTCCAAGCCACTTGGATTGCTTTACACAGACGTTTAGAGTACGAAAGATGTTTCAGTAGATGGTTATTCGTATTATGTCATATTTGTTGACTATTTTACAAAATATATATGGTTGTATCCGCTAAAAAGAAAGTCTGATGTTAGCATAATATTTCCTCAATTCAAGCGACTAGTAGAAAAAAATTTTGGCTACTCTATTATCTCAGTCTTTTCTGACAATGGTGGTGAGTTTATTAAGCTAATTCCGCTGTTCAACTCTTGTGGCATTTCACATTTCACAACTCCTCCCCATACTCCTGAGCGAAATGGAACAGCTGAGAGAAGACATCGCCATATCGTTGAAACAGGCATGTCACTACTCAGTCGAGCGGCTTTGCCTACGTCATTCTGGTTGTATGCTTTTGAAATCGCGGTGTTCTTGATTAATCGGTTACCTACGTCAATCATAGATAATATTTCTCCCTTTCAAAAGTTGTTTAACCGTGTTCCCAATTATAAAAAAACCAAGTGTTTTGGTTGTTTGTGTTATCCGTGGTTGCAACCCTATAACTCTTCCAAACTTCAACCGAAGTCCAAACCATGTGTTTTCCTTGGCTATTCAGTGTCTCAGACTGCCTATAAGTGTTTTGATCCGATAACCAAAAAAATATATGTTTCATGTCATGTTCAGTTTGTCGAAACTGAATTTCCTTATGGAAAATTTATTCAGTCTAAAATTAACCACAACCCTAAGTCTCAGTTACCTTGTAGTGTTTAAACTCCATCCTATACTATACCATTGGTTCTCCCACCCGTTGCAAAATTTTAGCGGTCATGATAGCCATCCTACTAGTGAGAATTCAACTACTTATTCTCCATGTGCTTCGGCGGCCCCTCTAGAAAATCTAACTCCTTCTCCACAGATGAACACTGAACCTATCTTTGTTTTGTCTCAATCTCCCACATCATCCCACGGTAGTCCTCTCAGTCAGTCAGCTCATACCGCTACTCAGACTCAACCCACTGAACCTAACCCTTCCGCTCGCACCACTGAATCTAACCTTTCCTCTCACACCACTGAATCTCAACCCCAGTTTCAGCCACGGCGGTCTACTGAGTTCGTGCACCCAATCCAAAATATTATTCTGATAGTTTTATCAATGCTACCAGTACCCATCTGTGACCTGCTGCCTTGGAACCATCAAATGTTACTCAAGCGTTGAAACACCCGTTGTGGCGACAGGCTTTGGACGCTGAATATTCAGCTCTGCAGAAGAATGAAACTTGGGATTTAGTACCACCGAGTGTGTAGAAAACAATTGGTTGTAAGTGGGTTTTTCGCGTTAAACGCAACTTAGACAGTGGTGTTGCTAAATTAAAGGCCAGGTTAGTGGCCAAAGGTTTTTTGCAGGAACCCGAGCGTGATTACTACGAAACTTTTAGCCCTGTGATGAAGCCAATAACTATTCGGATGGTTCTTACAATTGCTCTAACTCTTCAGTGGCCAGTTCGGCAGTTAGACGTCAATAATGCATTCTTGAACGGGACACTCCATGAAGACGTGTTATGGACCAGCCACCTGGTTTTGTTGATCCTAGTCGGTCGGGTCATATTTGTAAGTTAAAGAAAGCGTTGTATGGGTTGAAGCAGGCACCTCGTGCGTGGTATTTGGAGTTGTCTACCTTCTTGATTAATTTTGGGTTTAAAAAATCAATTTCTGATGCGTCTCTATTTGTGTATCGCTTGCATGGTGTGGTTTTCTTGTGTATGTCGATGACATTGTTCTTACTGGAAATAATGTGGTATTTTTGGATAGATTTGTGAGTCTTCTGTCTCGTCGTTTTGCATTAAAAGATTTGGGTTCGCTTCATCATTTTCTTGGGGTTGAAGTTGTCCCTGTTTCTAGTGGATTTTTCCTCTCTCAGAGTCAGTACATCACTAATATTTTGTCTAGTTTTCATATGGATGCAGCCAAATCTGTTACCACGCCTATGTCTACTTCTGTTCCTTTGACTATGGGTGGTTTTACTGAGGTAGAGGATGCCACGGGTTTCCGAAAGTTGATAGGCTTACTACAATATTTGGGTGTGACTAGGCCGAATGTTGCGTTTGTGGTTAATGGGTTGTCACAGTTCATGCATGCTCCTGAGGCTTCTCATTGGGTTGCTGTGAAACGTTTGCTTCGTTACTTAAAAGGATCGCTTCACCATGGGTTGTTTCTGCGTTCTGATACTCCGCATGTTCTTACAGTATTTTCGGATGCTGATTGGGGTGGCAGTTGTGATGATGGTCGGTCTACTACCGCCTTTGTAATCTACTTGGGGTCCAATGTTGTGTCCTGGAAGTCCACTCGTCAGAAAAGTATTTCCCGCTCTTCCACGGAAGCTAAATACCGAGCTTTAGCGAATGCAACGACTGAACTTGTTTGGGTTCAAAATCTTCTTTGTGAGCTCGGTGTTCCAGCTCCTAAGGCCCCGGTGTTGTACTGTGATAATATTGGCACTACGTATGTGTCGAGAAATCCTGTTTTTTCACTCTCGTATGAAGCACTTGGCTTTGGATTACTTTTTTGTTCGAGAATTAGTGCTTGATGGTTCTTTGTGTGTTAAGCATATTTCTTCTCGGGACCAAGTTGCTGATGTTCTTACTAAGCCTTTGGGACGAGATATGTTTCTTCATTGTCGCTCCAAGATTGGAGTCTCTGATGGATCCTCCATCTTGCGGGGGCGTATTGTGGATGTCTCACATTGATTAAGTCTACACATCTGTTTTGGTCATTCTATTATTGTGTATTGCCTCCTTTTGAATATGTGTTATTAGTCTGTTAGTTCTGCTGTATCTTTGGTATTTAGTTATTATATTCTTGTATAAATAGTATTCATTATTTGGTAAATAAATGAAACAGATTACTTCTCTATATAGAATGCTCAGACTTGAATTGTGGCAAAGGAAGAATAAGGAATTTTAATTTGAAGAAGAAAGCTCTTTGGTTTGTTGTGTTCTACCTTTCTCGAGTAACAAGCTAAGCAATTTATAGTGCAAAGCCTAACAACCCTCTTCATGCCCACACAATGCTCACGTTTTTTTAGGGGAAGAAATAGACCCGGCCCATGATTAGAAATATGAGACAAGGGAAGAAAACTTGAGACAGATGCACAAAAATAGGGAAAGAAGAATAAATATTAAATAAAGATTTATTAAAAAGTCTTATTTTTTAATGTTTTACCAACAAAATCGTCTTCTTGTTGGCGAATTGGGACATGATGGTAGGGGAGAGAGAGGGTAGTTGCCCGCAATCCCCACACCTAATAAGAATCTAAATAAACCAAGGGTAAGGATGGGAGGACGCAAATTAAATCCTGGAGGTGCAGATTGAAAATCCGCTGCAGCTACTTGAGTGGTCTAGATTGCCGCATCGGTGGGTATAAAAGATGTGAGCAAGGAGTTTCATGATGGGAGGGATGCAAAAGAGGTCATAGGCATCGATGAATAAGCCTATCCCATGCCGGCTATGATGGTAGCTTTATTTGTAGTGATAATACTGTGTTCTTGCGGAAGCACCTTCAACGACATATCTGATTTTTTTTTTTGGTAAATTTATAGGGTCTTTCTCTCTGTCCGTTTAACGGTCCGGGGTCCACCCACGTTCGCTCCGGGAGGCATGGGAGCTGGACCAGGGGGAATCGTCACTTGTGGGAATTCAACCCGGGTTCTCCCGAAATTCCTCCCCACAAAGAGAGCTCACTTGTCACTTGAGCTACCCCACTTGGTTGACATATCTGATTATTAGCTTGCTGCATTGTTAACTTTGAATTGGATAATCTAATCTCTGCAATATTATTTCAAAAGAGATAATAGGGCATGCATGACAGCATTGTTAATAATGTACTGTTTTGATTAGTGGGAGAAAGTTGGAAGAAGTTTCAATCAATGCAACAATATCTATAATATAATGAAGGAGCTAGCGAGCAGTGATTGAAAGTGATGGATAAATACAACCCGGGTCTACCACGGGTCAGCCCGGAGCGGAAATAGGGGGCCAACCCGAGCCCACGCGACTAGGCCGTAGGGGGCCCATGTTGACCCCTCGGGGTCGACTTGGCCGACTCCGGCCCGTGACTTGACCCCTCGGGGTCGACTCAAGGGCAACCCTGGCCCATGAGTCGACCCCGGGGTCGTCTTGGCCGAGCCCCGGGCTCGGCCACAACCTTATAATCTTATCGGGTTTATTGATTCGGGCAACCCGGGTTAATTAAATCCATCATTGGTGCTTTCATTGAGAGCTCGACGTACAAGCTCGAGCGTGCTATTCCTTTTTTCCACTAGCTATGGCAAGATCTGGATCCAACTCCGGCAACTCCCACGGCTCGCGTGGTAACCGCACTTCCCCCCGTGCCGGTGAACCAAACGGGACGGCGAGTCATCAAACCTTGCCCGTGAGGTCGACCGGCGACCTCCGGGAAGTCATCAACCATAACAGTCAGGCCGGGCCGACCCCGCCCCCTCCACCTCTAGCCCCGGGCTTCCAAGAGGGGATGGTCGCGCTCCGGCAAGCCACAACCGTGTTGACACAAATCTTGGACGGGCTTCAAGGCAGCCTCGAGGCTCACCCACACGGTCCGTCACGACGAGAGGAGGGTCCGAGCACCCGCCGACCTCGCACACCCGAACCCCACGGCGGCGAGGAGGTCAATTCACCTCGACCCTCGGCAAGGAGGGGAGGAGACGAGGCCCCTCGAGGTCGGCCTACGCAACGCGAGACAGGAGGAGCCCGACCAACTCGGGCTACCAAGCCCGCTCTTGGACGATTGGGCACACGGGTCCCAATCCACGAACGCCTCAACTTCGGACCCCCCAACGAGGCACCCGTCGAGGGGTCGGCTTCACGAAGGGCCCCGAGCCCTGAGCCCCGCGCTCAACCTCGACGGGAGCAAGCCTCGCGTGTAGAGCAATCCGGGGAGCCTCGTGGACGACCCTCGAGCTCCCACAGCAGTGAGATGGAGCAGTTACGTAGGCGGATGGACGAGCTCCAGCGTAAGTTGGAAGCGCGAGAAGGGTCCCCGGAGCCTCAGGAGGTGTTGACCTCCCCATTCACCGACGATGTCATGGCGGAACCGCTACCGAGGGACTTCCGATTCCCGACCATCAAGACTTATACGGGGTCGGCCGACCCCCGAGCCCACCTCCACAGGTATCGAGCCGCCATTATGATGGCGGGTGCAAGTGACGCCGTCATGTGCCGAGGTTTTTTCGCCACCCTCGACGGCCAAGCGCAAGACTGGTTCACTTCTTTGCCCGAGAAATCCATCTCAACCTTCGGTCGACCCGCCTTGGAGGACCTCCGGAGCATAATATCCATGGAACACCTATGTCTGAAGTTCCCCACCCCGACCGGGGTCGGGGTCGCAAGAGGAGACCAAAAGGTTAGCCGGAGCTGCTATTTGAAGGCATGTCGCCAAATCGGTAAAAGGGACCTCCAGGTCCACTCTATTGGTGAGAAGGCGTTACAAGGCGAGGAGGGTCGGCCCCGAGCCGAGCCCATAGTCGAGACCGAGGAGGTCGTGTTGGACCTCGGCCGCCCCGAGAGGGTCGTCAAGGTTGGGACGGGGTTGCCGGCCGACCTCCGGGGTCGGATCATCGAGGTCATCCGGCGCTTCAAGGATGTGTTCGCATGGGGCCCCGAGGACATGCCGGGGCTCGACCGCGAGGTGATCACCCACAAATTGGCGGTGGATCCCGCCGTCAAGCCGGTGCAACAAAAGAAGAGGTACCTCTCAGCGGAGAGGCGCGATTTTGTGAAGAAGGAGGTCGATACCCTCCTCGAGATAGGACATATTCGGGAGGTGCTATACCCCGAGTGGCTCGCCAATGTTGTCCTCGCACCCAAGCCGCCGACCTAGAGGATGTGCGTGAACTACACGGACCTCAACAAGGCGTGCCCCATGGACCCATTCCCGCTACCTAACATCGATCAATTGGTGGACGAGACGGCGGGATGCGCGCTCATGAGTTTCCTCGATGCATTTCGGGGATACCACCAAATATTTATGCACGAAGCCGACGAGGAGAAGACGGCCTTCACCACCCCGGAGGGGGTCTTCTGCTACCGGGTGATGGCCTTCGGGCTTAAGAACTCCGGGGCGACCTACACAAGGATGGTCGCCAAGGTCTTCAAGAAGATCCTCGGCTGGAACCTCCAGGCCTACGTAGATGACATGATTGTGAAGAGTGCCGAGCCCGAGCTCCACACGAACGACTTGACGGAGGTATTTTCAACAATGCGCAAGTTCGATTTACGTTTGAACCCTAAGAAGTGTACCTTCGGAGTACATGGGGGGAAATTTTTGGGCTACATAGTCTCTAAAAAAGGCATAGAACCCAACCCCAACAAAGTCAAGCCCATTCTGGAGATAGAACCCCCGAGGTCCCTCCGCGAGGTCCAGCGCCTCAATGGTCGGCTAGCCGCTTCCTCTCGCGGTCGGCCGAGAGGTCCCTACCCTTCTTCAGGGTCCTCAAGAAGAACAACGGTTTTGAATGGTCGGCCGGATGTCAGAAAGCTTTTGACGACCTCAAGGCCTATCTGATGTCTCTACCCCCCTTGGCCAAGCCCGAAAAAGGGGAGATCTTATATTTATACTTGGGAATCTCACAGGCCGCGATCAGCTCCGTGTTGGTCCGAGACGACGCGGGAACACAGAGGCCGGTATATTATGTGAGTAAGGCCCTCCGAGATGCCGAGCTCAGGTACTCACCAACAGAGAAGGCCATATTCGCGGTGGATGCCACGGCCAAGAAGCTAAACCACTATTTCCAAGCCCATCCAGTGCATGTACTTACCAACCAACCCCTGGA
>CM008342.1:43704160-43721606 GCA_002525835.2 Ipomoea batatas | reverse complement strand
CCGATTAACCGAAAAAAAAATCGGTTCGGTTAATTCGAAAATATAAACTTCGGTTCGGTTAACGGTTAAAGGGTTTGACAAGTTCGGTTAATTCGGTTTTGGTAGTTCGGTTCGGTTAACCGATCGGTTAACCGAATGCCCACCCCTAAGGATTGCTAATATTTCATATATCATGTGTGTACAAGAACAAAGAGATGAGGGGGTATTTATAGTATCAGATTTAGGAACAAATATATTATTTGCATAGGGTAGACAAGTGTCAAAGCTAGTCTAGTTGGCTGATCAGAGTGTAGCCTTGCCTTGTCATGCTTGTGGTCACGTGTTCAATTCCCAGCAGGTGCTTTGGAACTTGAAGCTTTCCTTTTGAAAGCTGAGAACCGCCATTCCATATAATAATATTCATTATTTACAGATACTATAACCTTATAGATGAATTAGCTTGTTGGACAAAGCTTCAACTTTTTGCATATGAGGTTAAGGGTTCAAAACTCAACTTAGACATCCACATTTCTTTTTTGTTTCACAACAAATAAAGATTTATTAAAAAAGTCTTATTTTTTAATGTTTTACCAACAAAATCGTCTTCTTGTTGGCGAATTGGGACATGATGGTAGGGGAGAGAGAGAGGATAGTTGCCCGCAATCCCCACACCTAATAAGAATCTAAATAAACCAAGGGTAAGGATGGGAGGACGCAAATTAAATCCTGGAGGTGCAGATTGAAAATCCGCTGCAGCTACTTGAGTCGTCTAGATTACCGCATCGGTGGGTATAAAAGATGTGAGCAAGGAGTTTCATGATGGGAGGGATGCAAAAGAGGTCATAGGCATCGATGAATAAGCCTATCCCATGCCGGCTATGATGGTAGCTTTATTTGTAGTGATAATACTGTGTTCTTGCGGAAGCACCTTCAACGACATATCTGATTTTTTTTCTTTGGTAAATTTATAGGGTCTTTCTCTCCGTTCGTTTAACGGTCGTCCACCCACGTTCGCTCCGGGAGGCATGGGAACTGACCCAGGGGAATCGTCACTTGTGGGAATTGAACTCGGGTTCTCCCGAATTTCCTCCCCACAAAGAGAGCTCATTTGCCACTTGAGCTACCCCACTGCGTTGACATATCTGATTATTAGCTTGCTGCATTGTTAACTTTGAATTGGATAATCTAATCTCTGCAATATTATTTCAAAAGAGATAATAGGGCATGCATGACAGCATTGTTAATAATGTTTTGATTAGTGGGAGAAAGTTGGAGGAAGTTTCAATCAATGCAACAATATCTATAATGAAGGAGCGAGCAGTGATTGAAAGTAATATGTGTTTCTTTTATTTGTGTCTTCAAACTTCATATACGTAGATGTTGTCTGATCAGAAAGGAATTTATCCATGAGGAAAATAAAAAATTATTACAGCTGTGTTTTCCACTATGATGATGGCCATTTGCACCATCTTTATGGGAGCCGCCAACCTCTCAAAGGATAGTCGATCTACATACTCGAATGTTAGCGGACTTAGTCTGGATGATTATTCTGATGTTAGGTGCACTGCCGGCATGGATGACGTATTACTGGCTTTAGTGAGGAATTTATGTGATGGAGATGGATGGAGAGTAATTTTACAAAATATAACCTCATGAAAAAAAGGTTTATTAATAAAATTTGTAATTATAATTTCAAGGACTAAATGTGTAATACTATAGACAATTCAAGGACTAAGGGTGTGTCAAGCACCTTATGCTCAAATGGCATGTAGTGATTCTTCCATATGGGAGGTTATGATGAGACTGAACATCAGTTCTGTTGAGAAAGTATAGATGAATAAATCAATACTTGTTAATGAGTTTTGGCGAAAGAATTTTGCATGTTTGGTAGTAGAGTGGAATGTGAATGATTTTTAATAGTTGAGGAATATGGAACCATTATTTTATTAGAGAATGAGTTTTGCAATTAAGGGAGTAATCAAAACTTTAAAAGCCTGTCAACCAAACAATAACAATGACTTTGATACCCATTCCTGATAGTTAAACTTGTCAACCAAACACACTCTAAGTTTGTTCAAATCAATTGATAGGGTTCAAATTTTCAAATGTAAAACAATTTAGGGCCATAAGTGTCATTTTCTCTTAATTTATTTAATTTAATAAGAGTAATATAGTGTGGTACTTATTTTTCAATAATATACTCTAACATATTCGTAGTATATGTTTAACAATTATGCCAGCTTTTATTGAGATGGGGTTCGAACTTAATATCTTTCTTATAAAAATTAATGGGTAAGTTAAAAGTTAACGGAATATTCCGTTACTAAAGTTTATACTAACGGAATATGGGACTATTTAAGGGAAGAAAATAATATAATAGAGGGTAAAGAAGGAAAATCATAAAAAAATTACTAAAATCAAAATAATATAAACCATTCGATTAAGTAAATAATTACTACCAACATTTTTTTTCTTCCCGTTAGAGCCCTAACTTCATTGGCTCTTATTAAGATTGTAGATAGATGTAGATGTTGAAATTAGTAGCTACATACAACAAAAAAATGATACATATGTATTTGTTTAATTTAGAATTATGTGTCTACAATGTGTTTATTTGAAAAAATTATTCATTATCGATAAATTAAATTAAATAAGAGAAATAATTTTATTAGTTATATTGGATTTATTTTCTCCAATGCAAAGATTCTTTGCATTCAAATTCATCAATTGATATTCATTACATTGTCCATTATCTTTATTTTTACACTATCTTGTAATTAAATACAAAGTTATAATACAAAATAATGTTATATATTATTTAACAAGTATTTTATTAATACCATGAAAAAAATTGTTTGAAGCTAATTATATTAACTACTTGGAGATTAGTTGACAAAGAGAGTATTCAAATAACCCAACAAACTGAAGCGGGATCACTCTATTTTACTCTTATTGAATTAAATAAATTAATAGTTACAACAAAAAATGATACATATGCATTACTTTAATTAATTTAGAATTATGTGTTTACAATGCCTTTATTTAAAAAAAATCATTATCAATAAATTAAATAAGAAAAATAATTTCATTAGTTATATTATCTTTATTTTTTCTAATACAAAGATTCTTTATATTCAAAAATGTCTCCGTTAGCTTTGGCGTGAACATGGCGTTATACAAAAGGGTAAAAGGACAATGTATATTGTTTGTCGTTGAAACCATTGACCAGGAGATTTCTTCCCCAAATTAGCGAACACAATGCGAAACATTATGCCTTAATTTTAGCTTTGTTTGACGAATTTTTACTTTGTTCGACGAATTTCCATAGCAATCCACGAATGTCTCAATCCATCAATGATTATCCATTGCCAACGACGAATTTCCTTAGCCATTGACGATTTTCCCCAACCAATGACAGTATGGTCTACCAACGAAGAACTCCGGGTTCCAAACTGCCAAATTACGGTTAGTGCAAGTCTGCTGCTTTATATGTTGCTTTATAGCTCGGGTATGCTTTATATGTTGGTTGTTTTTGTTGCTTTTAGCTTTATATGTTCTTTTGATGCAAGTATATTAAAGTGGAAGTGGATGTCCTCGTGTCTACTTTTGTGAATAGTGTGTGCGTTCCTAAATGAATTAAAGTATAATGGGGACCACTATGTTTGTTTGCTTTATGTGTTTTTGTTCCATGTATGTGATAATCAAGAGGGGACCATTGTGTTGGTGTTTATTACATACAAAAGGGTCCCACTGTCTTTATTAAAGTTTATTGGTTGGCTTTAGACTTGAATACTGCCCAGTTTACTGCCCATTTAATAAATATTTTTTTTCTGTTTTGGAGTATAGTACTGCCCAGTTGTCTGTTTGGACTTGAATAAATGTTGTTGTCTATTTTGGACTTGAGTAATAGTGCCCAGTTTACTGTCTTATTCATTTAGCTTTTTTGTCTGTTTTGTCTTCTTTCATTTAAAAAATCATATGACCATGATGAAAGTGACATGTTTACACTTAAAATAAGACATGGTGGTAAAGTACAACAAATTGAATCAATAACATATACTAGAGGGCACACAGAATTTTGATTATGTTGATGTTGATGAATGTGGTTATATTATTTTGCAAGAAAAACTTGAGGAATTAGGGTATAATAGAAATGATACTAAGTTATATGGTGTTGGTCCCGATTGGGTGGTGAAAAGTCTAGAGGGGGCTAAATAGACTTTTTAAACAAATTAAAACATTATAACTCTTCAATAAAAATAATTCCAAGTGAATAAATTCAACTTGAAATGCACAGCGGAATATTCGAACGGTAAAGTTCTATAAAATAAATCTACGTAAAACTGAAGAAATATATAACATGCAATACGTTGGAATGCCTTGAAATAGCTCAAAGAATAAGTATGCAAAGTTTGAAGCACATGCGAACGTGGGAACACACAAACCCAGATGAATAAATCAACACAGTATGAAATGGGTTAGTGAGTCAAGCATGCAAAATATGTAATGTGTTGTAAAGTAAATAGAGACAAAGATTTATAGTGGTTCAGAGGTGGTGTAATCCCCCTAGTCCACTCTTCTTCTTTCACTCCAAGGAGGGAATTCCACTATCTCGTTCACCCAAATACAAATAGTGAAACACCAGTGCTACACAAGCACTTCCCGAGTGTCTCGCACAAAGCTACACTTAACACGAGCTCCTCGCATAAAGCTAAGCTCCCGAGCGCCTCGCACAATGCTACGCTCCTAACCAAGTGTCTTGCACAAAGCTACACTTAGTTCCCCCGAGTGTCTCGGACACAGCTACACTCCTTGCTAATCTCCCTCTTTCTACACTCAGTAGATATATTTTTACAATAAATAAATATTTCTTTCCTAAGACTTGAATCTCTCATGTATAGCTCAATATCTCAACACTTTTGAATAATTCTCATTGTAAGTCTGTTACCGTCACGTTCGCTTCTCTTCTTGTCTTCAAGTCTTCTTGGGCTTTTTATAATTTAAAGAATTATTTGCCCGTTGTAAATATTCAAATTTTGAATGTTCACTTGATCTGATTGGTCATGCCAATTTGATCTGATGGCCATACCTCTTGATTTAATGACCATACCGCTGATCTGATAACTTTGCCAATTTGATCTGATAACTTCTCCAATTTGATGTACAACATTTAATGCCTCTAGTAATTTTTGAAAAATTACCTCTGCAAATTGTTCACAAACTCTTCTAATTCAGCTTGATTGATTCTTGAAACTTGTACCCTCCAATTTTTTATTTTGTTGCCTTCAGAGCTTGATATTCTTGACTTTGTTGCATTCTTGATTTGATCTTGGCAAGTTGATATTTCAAAATATTTTCCAGGTGATTCTTGCTTGAGTATTACCAATAATCCTCATAAAATCACCATCTTCAAATTTATCTGGTTCGCAGCATTACGTACTGGTTCTTCAAAAATATGTGGCACTTGAAATTGGGCTAAGTGTAAGTTCCACTCAAAGTTGCTCTTCATCATGTACCAGCGGAGTAAGTGTGATCCACACGCCACTAATTTTTCCAATCTCCACTCAAAGTTGCTCCATTGTGATTTGTTGACCATGACTAGATGTATGTTGACATTGACTAGCTCCACAAGTTGCTCCATTAACCATTCTAATTTGACTTCCTCTAACCGAGCCAAAACTAGCTCTCCTTCTTAGTCTCCAAGAGCAAAAATACTAGCTCTCCTGCTTAGTCTCCAAGAGCAAAAATGCTATTCATATGATTCAAACGTGGATTAGTGGGTATAATGCTTAAGTGTTTAAACAATGCTCAGTATTAACTCATTGGTTAATATTAGACCTGGCAATTATCGACACGACCTGTTAACATGACACGATACCGGACACAAAAATAATGGGTTAGTGTTTAGCCTTAACGTGTCTCGAGTTGTTAACGGGTTGACCCGTTAAAGACCCGCTATGTTTCGTGTCTTAACGGGTCAACCCGTTTAACCCGTTAATATTATGGTGTTAACTAGTTTACACGAACCTGTTAATAACCCGCTATGAACCATGCATTGTTATAATTTTATTTTACTTATTTCATAATCATATCTACTATACTAATAAGAGTCAAAGAGAGTTAGGCCTAAAATGGGTAGAAAAAATGACGGTCAAATTATTTAATCAAATGGATGGTTCAGATTGTTTAGATTTACATTTTTCCTTAAGATTTTCTAATTTATCCTTAATTATATGATTATCCGTTAAGTTTTCCGTTAAATATTTTCTTCTCTGTTAATATTCCATTAACTTTTAACTTACCCATTAATTTCTATAAGAAAGGTCTTAGGCTCGAACCTCATCCCAATCAAATTTGGCATAATAAAGTTTCTCACTCTATTTTACTCTTATTAAATTAAATAAATTAGTAGCTACAACAAAAAATGATACATATGTATTTCTTTAATTTAGAATTATGTGTCTACAATACCTTTATTTGAAAAAATTATTCATTATCAAAAAATTAAATTAAATAAGAGAAATAATTTCATTAGTTATATTGTCTTTATTTTCTCTCATGCAAATATTCTTTACATTCAAATTTATCAATTGATATTCATTACATTGTCCATTATCTTATTTTTACATTATCTTGCAATTAAATATCAAAGTTATAATACAAAATAATGTTATATATTTATTTACCAAGTATTTTATTAATACCATGAAAAAAATTTTAAAAAAAAAATAATTTGAAGCTAATTATATTAACTACTTGGAGAATGGTTGACAAAGAGAGTACTCAAATAACCCAACAAATTGAAGCGGGATCAGTCTATTTTACTCTTATTGAATTAAATAAATTAGAGGTTACAACAACAAAAATGATACATGTGCATTTTTTTTAATTTAGAATTATGTGTCTACAATGCCTTTATTTAAAAAAATTATTCATTATCAATAAATTAAATAAGAAAAATAATTTCATTAGTTATATTGTCTTTATTTTCTCTAATGCAAAGATTCTGTACATTCAAATTCATCAATTGATATTCATTACATTGTCCATTATGTTCTTTTTACACTATCTTGTAAATAAATATCAAAGTTATAATACAAAATAATTATATATATATATATATATATATATATATTTATTTATTTATTTATTTATTTATTTATTTATTTACCAAGTATTTTATTAATACCATGAAAAAAATAAAAAAATAGTTTGAAACCAATCATATTAAATACTTGGGGGATTTGTTGACAATGAAAATAGTCAAATAACCCATTACCCAGCAAATTGAAGCGAGAAACTACCTTGTAATATCTTTGGAATACATCATATTTAAAATTTTCAAATATTTACTAATTTATTTAATCTTTTTCATTTAACTAGGAATTTCTTTATCCACAATAACTCATTCAACAATAATGATTGAACAAAATGAACCCCGAGAAGAACACCTAAAGGAAACCATAGCTCCTATATCATAATCTCATTGCATGGTGTTGTCATTTATGCTACCAACAATAACCCAATTTCAAATAGCACACTACCAACAAAAAGGAAGAGAACAAATAGTAATGATGAAGACAATGACAATGTTACTTAAAATAGAATTAAGAATACTTAGAAAAATTCAAATCAAAAGTAGTATTTATTTAGACTATCATTTTTAGACCAAATATTTAGACTATCTATTTTACAAAGTTGCAAACATTTATTTTAGTGACAATTATAATGAATTTCCTATATTATCTTGGATTCATATATTTTGAATTACATATTTAAATAAACAAATTCGACATTTAATTACATATGTATAAACTTCTCCTATATAATCTTGCATTGATATATTTTCAAATATTTATTTAAATATAAACATTGGGCATTAACCCATTTGCGCAATGCGCGTGTAAAACTAGTTATTAATATAAAAAAGGAAATTAAAACTAAAAACCCTAAAGACTTTTTGGAAAGTTATACTCTTACCGTGAAATTGCTGAAGAATCAACCCTTAGATAACCAAATACTCTCTTCAAGGCTGAACTGTTGAAAATTTACAAATAATCTACTCTGTAATGCTTTGAATCGTTGATCGCCACTACTTACGGAGTTACGGTAAATTCATTATACTTGCAAGTTGCAATTTTGTATGTTTTATTTCTTTGTATTAATATTATAAACTATACAGCATTCGTCTGTCATTGCAAACTGTATTATATAAATATAATATTATATTTAATATATATTATATGTTTAATATATATTGTATTTGATATATGTTTATATTCTAATATATATTACTTCATTTCAAATTTTATATATATATATATATAAATAGGTTAGCAGGTTTAAACGGGTTTCGTGTCTTATCGTGTCGACACGACCCAAAACCTATTAACAAAACGTGTCCATCGTGTCAACCCGTTTACTAATTGTGTTCGTGTTACAAATTTCAACCCGTTAACCTTAACGTGTCGTGTCCGTGTTTAATCTTATCGTGTTCGTGTCGTAATCGTGTCAACCCGTTAACGAACCCGTATACACGAATTGCCAGGTCTAAGTTAATATCACCAGGATAATGTATTTATTCCTTCTTTGCTTGATGTAGCGACGTAGCGTATGGTACAGCATTAGGCTTTCCAAACTTCCTCTTCTACATCCACGAAACTTCCTCTTCTACATCCACGAAAACTTCCTTCATTCCTTTATAATTAAGCTTAAAAATAAATTAAATAAGCTTAAATTGGGAATCAAACTCGTGCTTTCTTACATAAATGATTTGGGTCTTGTCCATTCCATCACACATTCTCATGTGTGTTAGTGGAAGCAAACGATTTACAAGTCTCATGACATAATTAATTCTATAATACAATAATTCGAATTAATTTATGTCACGATTTTGACTTCCGAGCCAACTAGCTACACTCTAAAAATAAAATAGGGGATTTCTAAAATTACAAATTGGCTCATCAAAACTATTACAATTGTATTCCTAACAATTTCTCCCTTTTTGATGATGCCAAAACATATACATAATCATATTTGGCTTAGTCTAGAAATCGACTAATTTTATTTTTCAATTTGATTGTGACTAGCCATTACGATGAGTGTACATACAATTTTGACTTACGACTTTATTAATTTTGACTTATACGAATGATATGCATTGTTGGATTAATTCATATTAGAATTTTAATTTTTCTACCAACATGCATGCTACAAAATTTAAGTCAAATTATAAGCCATAACACACAAAACTAAACAAAAATAGATAATAATATCATAAAAGTGTCATAAATTCAAACCATCGTGCCATCATAGTGTGTGTTACAAAACATCATAAGCTAAGAATAATCAAATACCCAACATATCATTAATCATTTTTCTTAGCTTACCAAAGTTGTCCTTGTCCTCAGAACGATAGAACTTCTGATCTGGAGTACTCTTCCTTGCATGTAGCATTCGGCAGCCTCACGTAAATCATTCGCGAGAAATACACCGTGAATGTACCATCTTGCACATTCCACCGGATTCCTTCCATCTCCATCTATCGTGGCATCGTGTGGTACTCTAAGGTAGTCTGCAAGTAGAGTCACCATCATGTGTTCGTGCTAATGATCGGTAAATCCGGGTGCATCGGGTTGACTTGCTTGCTTGGGGGCTGAAAATGTAGAAAATACATTGCGTGAAGGCTTAGTAAAATTTTTGAAAGTTGGTCTAACTCCTTCCCCCTGTGTAGGTGCTTTCTTACTTGAGCTTGAACCTCCACTTTAGCGAAATTGATTGACCATTCTTCCCCCCTGTTTTGGCAGCATCTAAAATCTTAGGAAAGAAGTGTGCATCACCCTTTTGTTGAACACGAATTTCTCGGCCAAGTGTTACGCTTTCGGCTTGTGAGCTTTTGATTGCCTTCAAATCTTTGGCCATTTCTTGA
This sequence comes from Ipomoea batatas, assembly GCA_002525835.2. NCBI lineage: Eukaryota > Viridiplantae > Streptophyta > Magnoliopsida > Solanales > Convolvulaceae > Ipomoea > Ipomoea batatas. Next base: position 43,711,699 of record CM008342.1, on the reverse strand, counting down.
ATAACCGTTGCTAAGGACTCACATGTGCCATACACTGTTGCAATTTCTTCTCTCACCTTTTGAATTTCTCCACCTTGAGTCTTGCCGTAGTTCTCAACATTTGGTGTCCAAACATTCCCCTTAACCGTGTAGTCTCCGCTTTTTGGGCTTGAATTATTTCGGCCATAGTGGATTTTTCTTTTTGAATGGTGATTTTCAATTCCGCTTTCAAGGCCGTGACTCCCTCTCTTAGAGTTGGATTTACTCTAACAGTCTTCCTTTCCATATCCATTATTTTGTCACTCAAGACTTGGATTTTCTCACTTGTAGTTTTGTTAGAACTTTCAATGCCTTCTTTAAAATCATCCATGCTACGTTTGAGTGCTTCAAAGTGTTGTTCCAACTCATTTTCAAGATTGCACAAATTGACATTTTGAGAGGCATTTGATCCTCCAACAATCTTTTCAACCTGCACTTGAACTTCCTCCTCAACTTGCTCCATCGGTTGCTCCACAACCCCCACCTCAAGTGGCTCTACATTCTCCTCTCTAGCTTCCTCTACGAGTAGCTCTACAGTTACTTTCTGTCCACTCGGTCATCATGAGCCGCCGGTAACTTAGCTAATTAGCTTGTCGGCTAAGCCATTTAGTAAAAATCATCACGGGAGCCGACCAAGTTACCCCTCGCAATGATGCAGATTGGCCATGCTTTCTCAAGCATTTATCATCGCTCAGAGCGGGGATTTTTTTACTTTTCAGTCAAAGTGGCATGCAGGCATCCTTGGACTATGAGTCAGGTGACCACACTGCCTAGTTTACCACATCATTGGTGCTAAGAAATGTCGGGAAGCGACCAATCACCCCTCACAATGAGGCCAGCTAACAAGGTTTTTTCAAGCATTTACATTTAAAAGGATTGGGAATTTGGCTACTCAGTGTAATCAGTTAGCCCTCGGACGCGAGGCAGCTGACTGACTCTTTACTAGTCTTTTTTTTTTTAATCTTTACAGGTTTGGGGTTATGAAGCAAGATACTGAGAGACTGCCACGCACTGGGAGCAGTTAACTAACTTAGGATAAACATTTTACTAACTGGTCCGAACCATACCCCTTTAGTGGGATGCATCTCACAAAGATTTGTTTTTACTTAATTTGTGGCTTAATTTTGCAGGATACTAATTGTTTAGTCTCTCGGTTGCTCAGTACTAGACCTCTATGTCATCAAGTACTCGGCCTCTCGGTCATCAAGTACTCGACCCCTCGGCCTTAATTGCTCGGCCACTCAGGTCCTTAGAACTAGCTTAGTGATCAGGCGTATTGACCAACTCCTTAAAAATGCGGGTGGTACAATGCTTCCTTGAAAAAAGGAGTCCGTTAATAGGGAAGGTGAAGGATAGATAGTTTCATGTGCTATGCTTCGCGAGACACAGGAAAGTGAGAGACTAATGATGGATACCCAGCTAGGGTACCCAGTTGGCGTTACTAGCAATCAATCGGGCACGGGAATCAACCAGTTAGTTAGTCGGGATTGTGACCAGTTAGTCTTGGTAGCTAGTCAGCCTTGGCGGCGAAAGAAAGAATTAAAGTGACAATCACGAGATTATGGCAAGTTGACCTACACAAGCTACTTTCCTAAATAGTATTTTATTCGCTAAATCACCTCCATTATCTAAATATCTTTATATTTCCTAAATTTCCCTTACTTCCCATAAAATATTCTACCATACCATATCTACCTGATTCCCATAAACATACCACATTACCATATGTCTTGTATTTCTTATACTATAAAAGGGCCTAGTTAGATACAAGAAAGATCATCTACATCTCCTAGAAAGGGGCTCAATCAACACGCCACATTCACCCCTCTATATCTCTATAGAGAAGAACACAATTGTACATGTACCGACTACATACAGAATATAGTGGATTTTGGCTTGGCATCGTCCAAAAAGACTTGTGGTTTTCACTATTCGATTTCTACATTAAAAATACTATGTCTCTTTATTTTTCCTCTCGATTATTTATCTTTCATTAATTTGACCGGTTATGTTGGTCTGCTAGATAACTAATCCAACATTCACAAAAAGCAAGATTCAATAACCAAACTAAAGAAATTCTAGGATTAAAATAGCTTCAATCTACTACTAAGCACATTGTAGAACATTATTACCCTAGAAGTAATAGGTAGCAACATCTATATCAAACCAAATTATCAAGATAACAGAAAATATTTACCATGGGTCACCCATCGTGTGACTGTTGTATGTCAAGCAAGCTTAACCACAAAGTCTTTCTTTGGCTATCTAGTTGCTATATCCTACTTAAAACCAATTGATGATAAGTAAGTTGACATCCCTTCATGGTAAGCCACAGCGGGATTGGACTCGACTCTCATCTTGCTTTTGATTCGAACCCATGACCTCGGCTCTAATACCAATTGTTAGATTTTAACGCTGCACTATGCTTACTTTCCAGTGGGTCACCCATCTTGTGATTGTTGTAAGTCAAGCATGCTTAACCATAGAGTTTTTGGCTATCTTCTTGCTATATCATACTTAAAATTAATTGGTGATAAATAGGTGGACATTAATCATTTAATTCCAATAGGACCACGTCTTAAATCGAGTAGGGGCTGAACTCAGTCAACCTGGCTGACACCCAACATTTAGTATGTGAGGCATGAGAGATAGGGGATGAGGATGGAGCATAATAGTAGAATGTTAGGTTGAGGTAGTGACTAGTGTAATTGACCCTGGAAAAGCTCATGTTTTAGTAAAATGACAATTGTGATTACAAGACAATGTCTTTGATTGCCACTGTAAACCTACCTTGCCAGTCAATTCAGTTGCAATAATATCCATGTCTTCTTGAAACTCATCATTAGTTTTATTTGAGCAAAAACCATTAATCTAGGATTAAAATCAAACAAAGCACCACGAACAAACACTTTTCCCTTCTCAATCATTTCAAGAACTAAATTTGCATAAGTTTCATAAAAAACAGAAGATATAAATTTATAAGTTAGAATAATGTACTTTATATGTATTGGAATAATGATATTCTTGGGGTAAGATAATGTATTTTATGAGTTAGAATAATGTATTTTAGGTGTTAGAATAATGTATTTTATGAGTTAGAATGATGTATGAAATTTACGCCTAACCAATTTATTTAGCGTTTTAGATGAGATCCTGACTATTGAACATAGTTGCTAAGTTTGACAGAATCACTCTAATGGCATGTTTGGTTGGATGGAAAATCAATTCCATGGAAAATGGTTTCCAAAAAGTTGAAGAAATTTTGAAAGATTATGTTGTTTAGTTGGATGGAAAATGATTTCCATGGAATTTGACTTCCCAAAGAAAAAGGAAAACAAATTCCTTAGTAGAGTTAGGTATTTTGTTTTCCAAGGGAGGTGGGAAGAAAGTATAAGCTTTGGACTATTTTACCCTCAACCAACTTTATTCCCTTAGACCAATATGCCAAATCATTATTTCTAAGGGCATATTGGTCTTTATATTCATAATTCCTTACCATTCAAAATCCAACCAAACAATGGAATTCATATTCCCAGTAATTTCTTTTCCACCAACCAAACAGTGGAATTTGTTTTCCTGGTAATTCGTTTTCCATGGAATTTGAATTCCATTTCCTTCAAATATTTTCCAGCGAACCAAACGGGCTATAACAATTTATGAACTAGTCCAGTTAGCAGTTCAGAGATTTAATTGCAAGAATTAAAGCATACACAAAAAGCAATAAGAACACATGTAAATTGGTAACCCAGTTCGGAAACACAGTTCCTACATCTGGGGGCTTCACTCTAGTTGCCCAACTCTTCATTGAATCAATTGACAAAGAATGTACCAACAATACAATTGAGTCCACATAGCAAACTCTTGGACCTTCGTCAAATCTTCATCCTAGAGTTCTGCCTTGAAGAGTTGTCAAATAGGCAATGGTTTTTCAATAGAAGGGTTTGCATCATATTTATTTTCTTCATCAATATCTGATAGCACGATTATTTCTTGAAATTTTGATTATACAATATACGACTATTATATTCAAGTATTCAATAGAGTTCATCGAGACAACATGCAAACAGAGGATTTTTAGAAAATTAGTTCGATAACGGTTTAGAATAAACCTCAGGCACTTTTTCCTGTGATGATTCGCCTCACTACATGGCGAGTGGTTTCAGGAACCCCTTCAGATAGTCGAGTTTGTTTGCTCGAGTAGAAAGACCAAATGGGTTCCCCACCGGGTGGATCCATTCTGTTGTTGATGATAAGCTCCATCTCTCGTGCTGCCTGATGTTGTATTTCTTTGGGATAATTGTTCATAAGTTTCGAAAAAAAATAGTAGGTTCTTGCTATATTTTTGTATGGATGAGAGAAAAACAAGACTTAGGTTTTGTGTATGGTGTTGAAGATGACAATGGCGGAGATACAAAATAGTAGAGAGAGAAGAGGATATCTTGAAGATCTTTTGTTACCACATTTTGTAACTGATTTCTGAAGTGTATAAAGCCTACGGATAGGACGAGCTCTTTGGGTCACTTGGAGCAACATGACAGTCATGGGAGACGTGCCTTTGATTGACGGTTGTCCTTTCCGCATTAAATGCTCAGGCCGCTTGTCAGGTGGCAGTACATTTTCATAATGACTTTAGCTTAAAGGATAAACTTCAACAATTATATCATTTATCACATATTAAAAACAACTATATGCAACTTCAAAGTTTTAATTCAAGGAAAAACAAACAGTTAGTGTACCATACTCTGAACTAGTTCTAAGTAATGGTACACATAGCTAGTTCATATTTTAGTTGATTGAACCTGACTGCATCGAGGGGTTTTGTGAATATATCCGCCAATTGCTTGTCAGTTGGGATATAGTGCATCACAATGTCTCCATCCTCTACTAGTTCTCTGATGAAGTGATGGCGTATGTCAATGTGTTTAGTTCGGGAGTGTTGTACTAGGTTCTTTGCAATGTTGATTGCACTTGTATTATCACAATGAAGGTTAACACTTCTGAACTTGATACCATAGTCGTTCAGCATTTGTTTCATCCATAGTAGTTGAGTGCAGCAACTCCCCGCAGCTATATATTCTGCTTCGGCGGTTGATAATGAAATAGAATTTTGTTTCTTACTAAACCACGAGTCTAAATTTTTTCCTATAAAGAAACAACCTCCAGAAGTGTTTTTCCTATCTTCGATATTTCCTACCCAATCAGCATCATTGTACCCAAGTAGTTAAGATCCCGTGTCACGTGAATACCACAATCCATGATTTGTTGTGCCTTTAACATATTTGATGATTCTTTTCACAGCATTTAAGTGTGTCTCTCTAGGGTCAGCTTGAAATCATGCACATAGTCCTACATTGAACATTATGTATGATCTACTTGCTATTAGATACAAAAGGCTTCCAATCATGCTTCGGTATAGTTTGCCATCTACTTTTTTTGAAACAGTGTCTTTAGAAAGCTTTACTGTAGTGGATAATGGTGTTTTTACTTCCTTTTCTCCATCTAGTCCGAATCATTTTACCAAATTGAGAGCATACTTGGTTTGTGAAAGAAACATGTCAGTTTCCATCTGTTTTACTTGTAATCCCAAGAAGCAGGTAAGTTCACCAATCATGCTCATTTCGAATTCTTGTTCCATGACTTCGACAAATTGCTTTGCACTAGTTCGAGATGTTGATCCGAATACTATATCATCCACATAAACTTGAGCTACTGTTATATGTTTTTATGACGTTCTTACAAATAGAGTCTTGTCAGCTCCCCCTCGTTTGTAGCCATTCTTCAGAAGGTATTGGGTAAGCCGCTCATACTAAGCACGTGTGGCTTGTTTTAACCCATAAAGTGCTTTCTTTAGTTTGTATACATGGTGCGGAAAATGAGGGTCTTCAAAGCCTTTTGGTTGAGCTACAAAATTTCTTCTTTCAGTAGTCTGTTCAGGAAAGCTATTTTGGCATCCATATGTTTCAGTTGAAAGTTCAATATGCACGAGACAACCAATAAAAGTCTGATGAATTCTAATCTTGCCACAAGCGCAAAGGTCTCATCGTAGTCTATTCTTTCAATCTGTGAGTACCCTTGTGCCACTAATCTTACCTTATTTTTTGCAACATTTCCGTGCTCATCAATTTTGTTGCAAAATGTATACTTTGTACCTACAATGTTCGCGTTTGGAGGACATTTTACAAGGTCCCAAACATCATTTCTTTCAAATTGTGCTAGTTCATCTTGCATAGCACGGATCCAATTGTCGTCCAGTAGTGTTTCCTTGTAGTTCTTTGGTTCCATCTTGGAGGTGTAACATGAGTATCCAAACCAAGATTGTTTCTCAACATGCCTCTAGTTCTGACTCCAGCTGTGGGTGGTCCTAGAACATTTTCAGCAGGATGATTTTTCTCAACATGAGTTGGAACTTGCTTTGGTTGTTGAATGGATTCTGATTCACTATTTGTTTCTTGTTCAATTTCTAGTTCAGACTTGTTTGTTCCGGAGTCAAGTTAAGCCTTTTGTTCTGACTTATTGACTTGGACTGACTCTTCCTTTATGTTATTTGTCTGAGCTTGTTTAGTAGATGGTTCATAGACTAGTTCTTGAGGTTGATCATCAGCAATTACATTTATGGATTCTTGATCAGTCTTGATCCTCTTGTTGTATACTCGATATGCTCTGTTGTTTGGAGAGTATCCTAGAAAGATACCTTCATCACTTTTTGGCTCAAATTTTTTGACTTTCTCTCTGTCATTTAGAATGTAGCATTTACTTCCAAAGATGTGGAAATATTTCAGATTTGGTTTCCTTCCTCTCCACAGTTCATAGGGTGTCTATGACATTCCAGGTCTGATATAAACTCTGTTTATAATGTGACAGGTTGTATGAACGGCTTCTGCTTAGAAAGATTGCGGTAGATTCTTGCTGTTGATTAGTACCCTAGCAATTTCCTAGATGGTTCAATTCTTTCTTTCAACCACGCCATTTTGCGGTGGTGTCCTAGGTATTGAGAATTCATGTCCTATTCCATTTTCAGTACAAAAGGATGAAAAATTTTGATTTTCAAACTCTCTACCGTGATCAGACCTGATATTCACTATTTTTACAATTTGAGTATCCTTTCCTTTTTGTAATTTCAGACATAGTTTTTCAAACTCCTTAAATGTTTCTGATTTGTTTCTTAGAAACAGTACCCAGCAGAATTGTAACAACCCCAAATTTTATAAGCTTGAATACTCCAAAACAAACTATCTTTCTTACTAACCATATTGAAAATAAATGCGGAAACAAAACCAAACTATAATCACGGGGGTGTTATGCCACGATCGAGCCAACTCACTAAACCCAAACGCACAGGCTACAAGCTTTCTAACTACAATCTATATTACAACAATTTCCTATCTAGATTAAAAATCAACTATAATACAACAATTTGGATTCTAAACTAATCCGTTTAAACCAAGAGACAACTCCAATGGCAACTAGCTCTACATCGCGCTCTCAAAACGAGTCACTTCCATCAAATCCTGAAAACAGCAA